>JANIIA010039116.1:0-11949 GCA_027478495.1 Erythroxylum alaternifolium
GGTCGGGATCAGTTCGCGTCTGCATTATGTCTAGTGATTTGATTGTATTTTTCCGCAAATTGTTGTACTGATTTGTACTCAGTTATTACAGTTGTGAGTTTGTATTGAAATGATTGTACTGTGTAATTGGAAATGGGCCCAAGTGGCTAATAAAAGTTTTTGTGAATTTCATTATGTTGTAACATGTTTCGCTTTCGATTTAAACAAACAAAGTGTTTTGAGAAAAAAAAAAGGTGGGCCCAAATAAATGATCAGTGTTAAATGTTTTTGAAAAGAAAAAGTGGGCTCACATGAGCGATAAGTGTAAAGAGTTTACAAAAAAAAATTATTATACCGACTTTTGTTTAGTGAAGTGATGTGACACGCCACCCTTGCGGAGCACAGATTCGGGTATCACTGTTGATATCGGGTTCGAGTTCGGCGGGAGTGGGGTGTTACATAGAACCCTAGAATATTGTATATGAGAGATATTATTGAGAAATTAGGAAATGCATTTCACACTTATGCATAATATAGCATACATACATATGAATTTGATTCCATGCACTCATTGACATTTTTCAAGTATAATTGACTTTTAAATGGTTATGGTGTGAATTGTGGATTATATGTCTTGAAAATTGATTTGATGAGTATAAATATTGATTTATAATTTTTAGTGAAAATTTAGGAAATTTCTAAAATTTTGAGTATTTTTGGACTAGGAAAAATGTCAAGTGGCAAGACAATTGATTTATGGTAATAGAAATAAGTGTTAAATGATAGTAGAACTTATTGATAAGTGGCATTATTATTTAATGACATGAGTTATAGAAAATTGGGAGATAATTGGATTAAAAAATGGAGACAAATTGACTAGTTATTAAAGAGGACCAAGTGAAGATCTATAACAAGTGGACATGTGGTAAGTGACAAGTGTCACTTGCCATGCCATGTATCCACCCCCACGACACGTCTCCCAAATGAAAGACCATCTTCACTTTAATTTGTCTTTCATTTTATTATTTCCTCTCATCTCTTTTCTAATCTCTTCTTCATCTTCTTCAATCTTTTTCATCTACACCCTCTCTTCTCATCTCAATGTTGAATCTTGCTTTCACCATTTTCTTGCTACTTCCATTTTGTTGTCTTCTTCATTTGTCTCTAAAGACCTAACCTAATCCACCTCCTTGTTGATGATTGTATGATGCTTAGAAGCTAGGGTTAAGTGTGATTTGAAGATCTTAAAGGTAAATAAGTAAGTGTAAAGCATTATTCTTCATGGTTTGTTAAATAGCAACTTTTATGATGATAGTTAACAAGCTCAGTATCCGTAATGGATACGAGACAGTGAAAAAGGCACTCGGTCACAATAATGTAATAATTGAAAGAGAATCTCATGAGCATTACATATACATCTATTATGTATGTTTTAAATGATCGATATGAATTGATGAACTTCTCTAAATGCGAAATTTGAAATAAGGGTATAAAAATGATATTTGATTCTATATGATGAAAATGATGAAGTGATGTGCCATATGTGTTAATACTTATCTGCATATTGAATGTGAATTGTGAACTATTCTGTGTTTATATGAGCGAGGCATCGAGAATGGTTAACTATCTAAGTTCGCAAAACTCATCAAAATTGCAATGTGGCTTTTCATGTTTGAGAGAGGAGACTTAGTGCTAAGACACTCTAAAAGAGGAATATTTCTTGTGTATTTGAATAGAAGAAATGGCTCAAAGGTCGTTCAGCTGAGATTGAAGCGACAGATAGAATTTTGTATAATTCCTGATTTATGTAGCATATTTTGTAAATAGAGTTATAGACTTTGATAAGCTTTCGATTATATATATATGTAGATGATGTATGAAATGCTACAATGTACATTTTGGTTTTATGAAATGAAAATGAGGAACTGAGTTTTAGATATTGAGTATTTATGTTTTAATTATGATTCCATGACATATGAGATGTGATTGCTCTAGCGTACTGCTTCCACCAGGAATGTGCCTGAATGTCTGATGGATGTATAGGCACATGTCAAATGGGAGTGGGGTGCTACAGATCAAGTCAAGAATAAAATAAGAACAAGATATGTCAAAGTCATCCTATATTTTTTAATTTTAATTATAGTCTCATTAGTCACTTTGATGATCTTAAAGCCATAATATATAAAAATTTTATTTTTATTATATAAGTCTTTCCATTCATCTAGAGGCATTGGAGATTTTAGTTTTTTGAAAAGCCTTTTGATCTTTCAAACACTAGTTAAGGGACATTTTGAAATTTTTTTAATTATAATTGTGTTAGATAAGTCCGCTTTAAGTATTTAAAAATGTTAAAATAATGTTTTTAAGAGAATTGGTTAACCAATATAAGTTAGAGGTCAACCAATGTAAGTTAAATATGTAATAGGTGAGTTTATTGACATATTGTTAAACCAATATGATACCTCCAAGGGACATATTAGTCAACGAATATGCTTAAGTAGTCAGCCAATGTGCAACAACTAATAAATTTTATATATTTGATGCATGTTAGTAGACTAATATGATCTAATAATTGACTAATGTAGGTTAAACTTGTAATAAGGTAACTTCTTATCACATTAGTCAACCAATCTAGTGGTATAGTGGGCCAATGTCCCTTTAAGAGATATATTGGTTGACTAATATACACCAGTGGTTGCCTAATGTTTGAATAACTAGTGAATCTATACATTTAGTGCACACTAGTCGACCAGGACTCCGTAACTAGTCATTATAATGACTAGTTTTAGTTTTAATGGCTAATAGGGCTCTATAATAAATATATTCTCATTAGTGCTTGCATCAAGAAGCATTTAGGTGTCCTATTCAAATATTTCTAGGTGTTATAAAGCATTTAAGCATCATTGTCTCATATTAGTATGAGTGAGCCTTTTTAGTATTATTAAAGTGATAAAGTAAGATATTTTAAGTTGTAAACTTTTATTGAAGTGTTTATATATTGTATTTAGGGGTCTTTTCAAGTGGCATTAATATTCTCTTAACTGTCAAGAAATATTGTAAAATGGTTCCTCTTTACTGAAAAAAGATTGTAAAAAGGTTATTCTTCACCTTAGAATAAGTGTTATGGTGGAATTCCAAAGAGTGTCCCTTAGCTTTTTACTATATTTCTGAAGCGTGTATTGAAATTTATTATTTTATTTCATATTTTTATGTTTTATAAATTACATTCATTAAACAATAAGTTACTAATATTTTGTTTAAAATTTATTAACACCCAATTCATCCTTCCTTTTAAGTACCATTAGGCACTAATAAATGGTATAGAGCGAGTCTAGTAGGGTAGCATTTTAAATAAAATCCTATAGCAATGATCATAATGACATACTTAGGCATATCATCATCAAACTAAAAGGGACAAAATATTGGTAGAGCACCTTTCTTTAATTGTAATGATTAATCTATTAGAAAATAGGATGATATTTTTCTTAATAATCAAAAGTATAGACATATATGAAATAGTTTCAAATGGCTACCTTATAATTATAAAAATCATATATAATATAATGTTCCTTAAACTAAAAGAAGAATCAGAACCTCAAGATAAGATATTATTTTCCTTGAATAGTAGGTGCACATCTTATTTTTTGCATTAAAAGAAATAAATTCAATAAAGCTTTTATGTGTAAAATGGCTTACGACATTTTACATACATTAGAAATGATGCACGAGGACAAAAATCAAGTTAAAGAGCAAAGTGAGCATATTAACCCATCAATACAAACCTTTTCAAATGAAGTATGATGAAAGTGTTTCTAGCATTAACACAAGGTTCAATAATATTTTTATCTCTTTTAAAATTCTTGGAAAGACCTATCCTAAGATTGAAATGGTAAGAAATATCTTAGGTCACTTTTGAAGATGGGGGAAGCCAATGGCCTGTTTGTTTCCATTTATATTTTTGGTTTTCTGTTTTAGTTTTCAAATTTAGAAAACAAATCCTTTTTGCTTAAGTTTTTGGTTTCTATCTTTAGTTTTGCATTCTTCCAGTTTTCAAAATTTATGAAAACTACAAAAAGTGGTTTTTGGTTCTGTATCTATTTTTTCAATCTAATTTATTATCAACAAACATATATTATTTAATTATTGAATATATTATTATTAAAAACTATGAATAATTTGATTTAATTTATGTTAAATTTAATTAATCAAATTATAAATAATTTAATTTTATTTAATAAATAATTTAATTTTATAATGAAATTAAATAAAATTAATTGAATAGTTATTAATAAATATAACTAAATTTAAAATATCTTCAAAATATGTAAATTTAAAATAAAATTTTAATTTAATAATCAAAATATATTTAAAATAAATATTAATTTTTATATTATTTATTTTAATAAAAGAAAATAATTTTTTGATAATTTATTAATAAATGTTATATAATAAGTTAAACAATTTTAATTAACTAAATATAATTTATCGTTAAGTTTAATATAATATATAATTATCATCAGTAACAAAAATATAACTATATTGATATTAATAGCTAAATAGGTTTTTGTTTTTATTTGAAAGAAAAACATAAACTAAAATATGAAAATGAAAACATTAATAAAAAATGGAATTAAACTGCACCTAAATTATCCAGTATTCAAGAAGCCAAGGATTTGATAACACTACTATTGGTGGAGCTTATTGAATCTCTCTTTACATATGAAATTTGATTTCTAGAGGCATAAGAAGAAACAATGCTTGTGAAGGGAGTCAAATGAAAAGGAAGGGACATCTACAACTAAAACTGATGATGAATACCTTAATAAGAAATTTAATATGTCTCTAAAAAAGAAAATCTTTAAAAGAAAATGGTTTAAGTAAGGTAAAATTGATTCAATACGTAAATCTTTTGATATTATCTATTTTGAATTTAGGAAACCTACATATATAAAGCCTCAATGTCCTCTCCTTAAAACCAATGGAAAATATGGAAGAAATGATAAAAAGGAGAAGAAGGATAAGAAGAAAAAGAAAGATCTCAAAGCTTTTACTTGGGATGACTTAAATGAATTCAAAAGTGAGCACTCAAAAGAGAGATAAAATAAATGTGCTTTATGGATGAGGAAGATGATAAGGTAAGATTAAACTCTAACTCTTGAGATATTTTGACATATAAAGAACTAGTTAAAAACCTAGAGATAATGAGTATGAAATAGAAAAATTAACTTTTAAACTTAAACAAATCTAAAAATAGTTAGATGCATGGATGAATGTAAATGATAAGATAAGAAATGGATTCCATAACATTGAGGAATTTAAGAAAGTGATCATTAATGATACATTAGATATATTAAAATATAAAAAATGAGGTAATAAAAGAGGAAATAAATGTTCTAAGAAAGTCTTTATCTAAGTTCACCGAATGGAGTGAAAAACTAGAAAACATGACAAGAGGTCAAAATAATTCCAATAATAGCCATAGAATAGGATACGCCATCAAAATGAAGCCAATTCTAAAATCACATTTGTCAATAGAAAATATTTGTGTATTGAAGAACCATTGCCTAATGTGACACAAGAATAAAGCAACCATATCTAAGAATATGCATGTATATTCCACTTCCATTAGTACTCATTCTAAATGCTTTCATATACGACTCATAATCTAAGCATAAAGTTTAATAATCTTAAGGAAAAATAGGCATAACTTCTATGATAACATGCAAACCCACTCACATCCTTTTAGACCTCAAATAAGCATGTTTCAAGTCTTCATTCAAAATAGGCATCATATATATAATCATAAGCTACGTTAAACACCTTTAATACCTAAATAAAGATACCTTATTATGCATATGTACAAAGAGGCACAAGCAATGCATTTATAAATCACCATTGTTTATATAACATGGTATGTCATTTTTATGGTAAGTACGGATATGATGATAGATTTTTTTTCCTAAAAAAGGAATGATAAGCAAACCCTTGAAAGTATAGGTTAAATGGAAGAAGGAGATTAACAACTAAGGACCTAAGCCCATTTGGGTACCTAATATACGTTGGTTGCCTTATTTTATGAGGCTCTAAAAAAAAGAAGAACAAATAATATGTAGTAAAGATGATAGTTATTTGATTTAGTATTTCTGAAGAGTTTATGCTTTTTTATTTTATTAGATCTAGCCTTCTCACCTCCAGGAAAGTCTTGAAGATGTTATTGTAAGATGTTAAAAACTGGCTATTAAAGGGAATAAGAATTATTATCAAAGACCTTTTAAAAGTGCCAATTGTTTAACTAAATAAAGAAACAAGAAGGATGAAATGCTTCTAATGGATGGAAAATTCAAGAAGAATCATCATCTAAATCGTATCATAGGTGATGTTTAATAAAAGTTAGTTATTAGCTCATATTTTAAAAAAATGTCACATTCTTCATTTATTTGTTAAATTGAGTTTATATCATTAGTAATGAATGTTGATTTTGCTCTATAAATGATTAATTAAAAAAATTTAAAAGTGTAGTACGTACTTTAATACTTAGACTTAAAGATTATTTGAAAAATTTGATATTGAGTTAAAATTTTTTTGTTACACTAAATCAACTAGGCAATAATTTTACTGAACTCTATGAATGATGATATATTTTGCATTATTAGAAGAGAATCATATGTGATTAATGAAAATTCCATATGATAAGGATCCCTTACATAATTTAATTTATTCTAGATTGATTGGTTATATGTTTTAATATTTTGATTTGAGTTTCGATATTATTTCCTAAGTTTTTAGAACATTGAACAATGTCCTAAAAATACCAATTTTTTATTTTCAGTGAGTTTTCCTATAATTTGTTCCTTCTATAGTCATCCATTTATGCATATTAGATAAGTAATATCATCGACTAGTCAACCAACATCCCCTTATTTAAGAAATTTCTTCATTTCGGTGAGTTTATAGCCTGATTGATTAATAAGGATGATCAATAACACACGAACAGTGGTTAACCAGTGAATTTGAGTGGTTGACTAGTCTTTATGATTTAAAGGCTTCCTTTTTCTGTTTTCTTCTCTTTTTTATCTTGTTTGTTTATTTGTTCCAATATCTTAGACAACTCACTCTTTCTTTTGGAAACACCATCCTCCACTTTATAATAATCTACTTAGATAACATCAAATTGAAAAGTTGTCATTCTTAAGTTTCAAATTTTAGGACTTTTACAATCCTCCATAATTTGAAGTTTTCTTTTTAAATTGATCGTTCCATAATCAAATTGAAAAAGGAGTTGAGATTATGCTCAAATTTCAAAGTTTAGACAATTTGATACATCTTTTTTTGGACTTTTAAAAATTATACACTCTTATGAAATTGATGGTTGGATATTATAATTATGCACACATACACACTCACACACATATGCACAAATGCACTCCTAACCTTTAAATTTGTCAAATTTTGTTACTTTGATTGAATTTTCAAATTAGGCACTATTGAATTAAGAGAGGTTTCAATCAATGTTTTGATGATAACAAAATATATTTACTACTAATAGGTTTATCAATTTGATGAGAATTAATATGAAAATAAAATTTAGTCATAAACTCAAGAAAATAGTATAAAAAGTTGATAAAAGAAAAGAAGTTTGCAACTTACAAAGTAAAGACCAGGTTAAAAGCAAAAAGAGAAACAAGAATATCAAGGTATTTTTTTAGTTTGTAATGTTAATTGTTATCTCATTTAATCACTTTGATAGTCTGAAAGGCTCACCATGTTTAATATTTTGTACTTAGATGCATAAAAGCTTTTGGTTTTAATATAAAAACCTCTTGATCTTTTAAAAAAACTTTAAGGAACATTTTGAGAAGTGTTTAAGTCATAATTGCATTAAAAAAATTGTAAAAGGATTCCTTGTTATTGAGAAAAGATTGTATAAAGGTTATTCATCATATTACAAGATAAATTATAGTTGAATTTTGATAATAGTCTTAGGAGTAGATGTATACAAGTTTTTTTTACCAAACTATAAATTAGTTTGCATTCTCTCTTCTTTATCCTTTTTATTATGGTTCAATTGTTTGATTAATTTATATTAAGCATTTTTCCCATCCTTATTTCTATTGATTGATTAGATTGGTCAAAAAAATTATTGAATTTTGTAAACACCGAATTGACCGCTTTTTAGGTGGAGCGATTTTCTCATCCTTATTTCTATTTCTTGTTATTGATTGAGTAGATTGGTCAGAAAAATTATTGAATTCTGTAAACATCAAATACACCACTTTTTGGGTTCTATTAAAGACTAACATATGGTATCAGAATGGGTTTAATAGGCTAGTATTTCCAACAAAATCATATAGCATAGATCTTAACGACAAATCTAGGAGTATCATTATTTTTTAAACAAGAGAGATGAAGTATTAATAAAGCATTTTTTTCTTTATAGAAACAATTACCTCTATTAGAAAACTAGGATGAGGTTTTTCTTAATGGTTCAAAGTGTTGACCTATGAGAAATAGTTTCAAATGGTTCTTTTATTCTTATAAAAATTGTAAATAATAAAAGGTACTTAATTTAAAGGAAGAATGGGAACCTCAAGATAAAAGATTAATTTCCTTTACCAATAAGTCGTACACTTCTTATTTTGTGTTTTGGGAAGAAATGAACTTAATAGGGTTTCCATATGTGAAATGAATTATGAAATATGACACTCTTTAAAAATTACACAGGAGGGAATAAATCAAGTAAAGGAGAGCAAAGTTAGTGTATTAGCACATCAATATGAATTGTTTCAAACAAAGCATGATGAAAGAATTCTAGTATGTACACCATATTTATCGACATTATTAGTACTCTTAAAGGTCTTATAAAGATATGTACTAATGCTAAACTAGTAGGAAAGTTGTTTAGGTCACTTCCAAAGACATAAAACATTAAGAATGACTATATAAGAGGCAAACGATCTAATAACTCCAACATTAGAGGAACTTATTGAATCTCTTACATACGAAATAAGGCTCTACGAGATGCAAGAGAAAAAAACACTTTTAAAAAATTTCTCATACAAAGTCTTAAGGGAGGAATTAAATGAAGAAGAGACATTTAATAGTGGAAGTAGTGATGACGACCTCACTTTATTATTAGGAAATTCAATAAGTTGTTTAGGAGAAATAATTTCTCTAAAAAAAAGGTACTCAATAAAAGTGATTAAATATGTATTTCCTCTAACATGATTTATCTTGAATGTAAAAAACTTAGTCACATAAAGTCACAATGCTCTCTACTTAAGGATGATGACAAGTATGAAAGACATCATAAGAAAAAGACTAAGGACAAATATAGGAAGAAAAAACTTAAAGCCTCAATTTAGGATGACACATTGAATCTAAAACTGATCAAACAAACATCCCAAATGAATCTAAAAATGCGCAAACAAAAGGAGAGATAGCTGACATATGCTTTTTCATTATGAACAATGATAAGATAACATCTAACGCCAATTCATGTGATGTTGTTAAGGATTGATGTGTAATGAGCTAGTCAAAGGTTTATAAATTATAAGTAAGAAAAGGAAAATATTATATTCTAAACTCAGTTAAAAAAATATTTCGATGCATGCATGAATAAAAATAAAAAGATGAAAATTAAAGAATCCAAAATTGTGATCTTTGATGATAAACATGACTTAGATGCATTAAGACATAAGAATAAAACATTTAAAAACAATGTTGATGCTTTTAATCACTTATTATCCAAGTTACAAAATGAACTAAAAAACAAAGGAACATACTAGAAGCTCAAAAAGATTTCAATAATAGGCATGGAGTAGGATATAACTATGGAAGTGAAGCCCATTCTAAAGGCACGTTTGTCAAAGGAAAGCATTTTCATAACGACTAATCATATCTTAATGTGATAAATAAGTGTGGAACACTCACATCTAAGCATATGCATTCATATACCACAGTTACTAGGACTCATTCTAAGAGAAACATTATAATTTCTTACATGGATGACAATTTAGGCTTATAGTTCAATGCTAATAAGGGAAGAATAGATATAAATCCTATAATAATATTACCACTGTATTAATATGCAAATGAACTAATACCCCTTTTAAAGAAACATGCAAGAAGCCTTCATTCAAAGTAGGTGATCGAGTGGGCAAGTTTTACAATTTCTTATTTCACAATATACTGCAAGTGCAAGGTCGTGAGTGTAGTATACAAAATATCGATCCCTCGAGGAGTTAGTGAACTAATTGAATTCTAAGTTATCTAAGGCTTAAAGGATAACTAAAATGAAAAGGAAAACTAAACAGAAAAGTAAAAAAGCAAATATGGATTGATTGAAAATGAAGTTGTAAAATTAACACAAAGAAGTCAAAATTGAGTACCACCAATGAACATTCAAAAATCACACAAGGAAGATTAGTCGATTATGAGAAGGGGGATTTATCCTATCATCAAAAGCTAAGATGATTACTCTTGAGTTAATATGACATTGATCTTAGACTTTTGAAGGGTAGATTACTCTCTCTCAAATTATAATCATTAAACCTTAAATTATGACCCCTAATTGAATTATGGAATTTGCAATCTCTCAATTAATAAAAAGCCCACACATCCGATTAGTTCTTAAGCCCTCTATAGACTATCGGGTCCTTACATGAGATCTGTCTTCATATAAATTACTGTTTTGATTATTTGCATGATCTATTAGATTATTTAACTCTCATTACCTAATCTAATCGTTTTGCTATCGGTTCACTCTCTCGATTTATTACTGAAGCATGCAAATACAATCCAATATAAATCACATTAACATTGATTCAAGAACAAATCTCTAAGGAGTTTAGAATATCATCATTAAACCTAAATCCATCACTATCAAATCCATCTCATACATTCAAAAAAATAAAAAAAATGAAAAGAAAATGTCACTTGGAAGGGTCAGGATGGATCGGGAAGACAACAGCAATAACAACCCTTTTTCTTCCCTCTTCCTTTCTCCTCCTTCTCTCTTCTTCTTGTCCTTCCTTGGATGTTTCCCAATGTAGCAATAGAGGCACACTAAAATTTATTCCCCCTTCTTCTTTTTTTTTGTCTTTTCTATTTAGGGTAAAACTTAGGTTTTTCCTGGGCCCTAAAAGTTTGAAATGTCCTCGAAAAGTTAATTTTTAGAAGCCGATCTCTATTTATAATCTAGTAAGCTACAATCGTAGCTTGCTAAAATGCTCTTTGTCATGATCGTTACAAACTAGGCCACAATTGCGGCACCCCCACAAAGGTTTTGTCACTATCGTGGCCTTATATCTTCTTTCATGCTTCTTGCGAATATCCTTCGTTCTTCAATATCTGCTCTCAAACACTAACAAATATATCAAGGCACCTTAAATGCACAAAATTAAAGCTCAATGGCATGCTCTAACCCACATAACACTCAAAACACAAATATCTAACCAACTAACATAATTATAAACATAAATATGAATGAATCAATTAATTAATAACTAAAAACATACCAAAATGCCTATTAAAACATAATGCAGCCTACAACTTTCACATCTCCACACTTGAACTTTTTCTTATCCTTAAGGAAAAAAACAATCAAAACACAAATAAACCAAACAACAACACAAATATATGAAATAATGGTACAATGGCGTTGAACTTTATGTAATAAATTTAACTATAAACACAATCCTTTAAGTTGTTCTAACTTATTAACCTATGAAAACTATGTCTAGGCACTTTAGAATAAATATACATACTAATCAATACCTTAATGCCAAATTCATTCATAACCATCACTTTCACACATACATTAATAATTATTTGGTCAATTAAAATTTTAACTATCCCTAAGTAGTTTTGAAAGCGATCTAGAAGGGGGGTTGAATAGATCGTTTAAACTTTTTCGCAGAGATCTACACAAAACACGGAATTAATACACAAGAAACAATCAAATTAAACAAA
>JANIIA010039172.1:0-11946 GCA_027478495.1 Erythroxylum alaternifolium
GATGTATATGCATATGAGACTCCAGATTTGTTATTATTTGTTGTAACCGAGTGCCTTTCAAATACAGAAATAGATACTAGCCCATTGGGCTCAGTTAGAACAGAAATCATGGAGTAGAGATTTACGTGCAGAATACTTAGCTTATATCTCTTTAAAACTGGCTACTCTGATCACAACGCCTTTGTCTGAGCATGTATTTTATGAAATGCATCAAATAACAGAATATGCCATGAATAGCATTCACTTATGATGCACAGATAAATTCTCATATTCATCGAATCTTATTCCAGTATTCAACTTTCGTTAAGCATTCAGAATTCAGTGGCAAGCATATATCATTCAAATGTCAGATGCAAATATAACACTTTCAATACATTCCTGAATATTAAACTCCTCAGACTATTAAAGTCTGGAATACATATTCAGATCACAACAGTTCAATAATTAAAAGTTAAATAGAATAAATCAAACTATCCTAGGAATTTGAGCATTTTCCCTACTCTTCATTTAACTCCAATCATCACAATCCTGCACCTTGTCAATCATATCACGAATTTGCTTCTTCCTTCACCACACACACATGCATCAACACCATTCACGCATGCATCAATCCACAAGCATGAAAATATACACCATTCACGCATGCATTCATTAACAAACCTTAAAACCTTAACAAACATTATTTACACTATCATAAAACTTACTTAGTTTATACTACACACTTCAGCAAAAATTCCAAAAATTAACACGTTTTTGGTGGAGAGTCCCAAAGATAGAGAGAGAAAAGTAAAATCTCAAATGGGCTAAAGTGATGCAGCTTTTGTTTTGTAAGGTGTAACGTTAATAGATTAACCAAAAGCCAATATACATAAATGAGCAAGATGGTGTTTCGGTGGTGGTAAAGCAAGAAGGAAGTTTAGATGTTTTCGGTGAAACAAAAGGAAGAGCTGTAAAAACATGTTTCCTAATGACTAGGTGTCTCTTTTAAGGCTTGACACATGTCTCCAATGCATGTTTTCCACTAGATAAGCTACCATTTATCTCGTAGTTATAAGTCCACATGTCACTCCATAATTTATCCATTTGTCAACTAATAATTTGTCTCTTATTTCTATATTTTTCTTAGTCTAAAATACTCCAAATATTTGATAAATTTCCAAATTGTCTCTAAAATACAAAATTAATTCTAATACACACCAATTCAATTTTCAAGACAATTAATCCATAATTCACACGTTAATCACATAAAAAATCACTTATACCCGAAAAATGTCAATGAATGCATGTACAATTATTTTTTTATAAGTGACAAAATTATTCACATGCATGTGTATGCTATATAATGCATGAAATGCATTTCTAAATTCTCAATAAACTTTTATAAATAAAGCATCCTAGGGTATAAAGGGATGTTACACTTCTTATCTAGGTACTATAAAGGATTTAGTTCCTAATCATATAAAACATAGCATCAAAAATAAAAGAACAATAGAAAAGCAAAAGAAACATGATGAAATCCCTTCTAATCTTTAAGAAATTCACTTTAGATTGATCTAAAATTTTATCTATTAATATGGTGTCCATCCTTTCTGCTATTCTGGGTCCTCAAATTGTATCTCCCAAGCTTATTTCCTACTTTCCTTTTATTTTTGTCTTTCATAGTTTAAAAAGTAGGTTTTTAGTACAAGATATAGACAAGAGTGTGTTATTCACTGTATACTTTAAAAATCACGAGGAAATATAGAGCAAATGCAAGTTTAAACTGTGAACATGGGAAAGCACACTAGCCTGTTAATCTCTATCATGGGTGTGTTCATCTCCAACACGGGGGTGTTTGTGCCCATGTAATTCTCTAGAACTTTAAAACAACTTTTCATGCAAGAAATATGGTCATATTGAAGCACACAGGCAAGTACATGGGTGTGTACTTCTTCAACACAGTTATGTTCATGGCTATATAGCTCTCTAGAACTTTAAAACAACTTGTCCTCTGTGAACATTACAATGTTGAAGTTGTTCTTACAACTTCATAAGTTGGTTAAAATAGCTCTAAATTATTCTAAACTTGTCTAAAGTTGCTCCTTTTGCTCCAAATAAGTGAATTACAACTTGAAAACAAAATGTGAAAAATTAAGTACAGTAAACAATAGAAAACTAAAAAAAAGCAAAATGTACTAATATAAACCTAAAAATATAAAAATTATACACTTATCAAACTCCCTCATGCTTAAGTATGCTCTTATCTTTAAGCAAATCAATTTCGTTACTCTCATCTTAAGAAGATACAACTCAGGTAAATTATTAAATATATTAAAGATATCAACCAAGATTCTCCATTATTCATTCAATTGCAAAGTTAATTAAATTGTTAAGCATTTAGTTAATTGAACCATCGTGAATATAACTAGCACTAAAGGAAAAGACCTAGAAGTAAGCACTTGCATCAAATTATATATCAATCAAATTCACTTCATAATTCTTCAAATTTAACTTAGTTCCCACTATTCCATGGAATACATAAAGTGAACATACATAAGAAAAATGTTGAAACCTTTAAACATTTTCATACCTATATTAAAAACAAAACAATAAAATATAGGAGCATTTAGAAATTTGTTTGAAAAGTCACCTAGCCTTTTGACATAAGAGTAAACATCTTGTTATGAATATCCCCGATTACTCAACTAGGTCTTTTTATCAAATCACTACTAAAACTACTCTTTAACTTCGACCTATAAAGCTAGCAGAATTAAATTATTTATGCTCTTTTGTTCTTATATTTCTCTTTTCTTTTTTTCTTTTTCTTTTTTTTATGTCTAGAATAATGAAAATGATCAAAAATTTACATTTGATTCAATGTATTGTTCAGGTTATCGAAGCCGCAAAAATAATTCTGATTCTTTGAACTTTTGTAGTAATCTTGGACCCAGGTCGGAACCCTAAAGAATTAAATACTAGTTTCTTAATTTCAATTAATGAATTAAATTAGGGGTTTTGATTAAATAATTGATTAACTAAAATTAATACGAAAAAAATTAAATCAATTAAATTTAAAATTGAGAAAGTCAAGATTACCAAACTCCGATTTAAGGGAAAGATCTCAACTAATTGTAACATTGATTATTGGTTTAAAGTGAATATTTTCACAATTCAAGCAATTAGTCCGAAACATATTAGGATAGCCATAATAAGTTTCAAATTTTCCTAAATTAATTAGTTCAATCCCAACATCCAAACCAAAAACTTACCATCTATTGACTATGAGTGATAGCATTCCATATCAAATAAATGATAGCAATAAGCTCCGTGAAAAAGACTAAACCCTAAATTAAATAATTAAAATAGCTGCAACTATTCAATTTAGTTTGGTTATTTAGCATAAGTTAAATATGGAAATTCATAAATACCCTATTTGCTACTTGTTCTAATCCTTCATAACAATTATAGATCATTGAATTCCTGGAAAGCGATAAAATAAACAATATTAAATTAAATTGTCAGATTAATCGAATATTAATCATTAATGAAATATAATAACTCAAAACAAGAAATACTTGAATTGAAACGTGATAAAAGTTTAGAACACAAAGGACTCGTTTGGATACCCACCAATCAGCTGTTTTTTTTAGCTGATTGGTGGTTGTTAGCTATTTGACTTTTCAAACAGCTAACAATAACATTTGGAGAGCAACTTTTTAAAGAGCTTATTGAAGTTAAACAGATGAAAATGAAAATGCTGCAATATAGGAGTGTTTTCGTGCAACAGCTAAAATGAAATGTAGCAAAATCCAAGTGTACCCTTTTTTATATGTAACCACCACCAGCAGCTAAAGAAGAAAGAAAGAGCATCAAACACTTCAATCCTTGCTTAAACAAAGACATTCTTTCCACTTTTCTTCTTCCACTTATTTGTAATGCCAACTAGCCTTCAATTCTTCCATTTACGTAATTGCGTAATATTTTGATGTTTAAATTATATTCTTGATTAACTTGCAATTAAGTACTACACGTGTCATATTTTTTTTAGTTTTAATATACAACAATTTCTAGTAAATAAGACAACCTAGTTGAGGTTCCTAGATACCTACGTTTTAGGAACATTATTTGTTCTCATAATTGTTTTATGCAGTTATAGGTTAGAAATAAAATGTTGACCTTAAATAAAAATAAAAATAGCAAGAGTCGCATAAATTTCTTATATATGATAAAACAGTACGGGTAAACATGACTTCTCTAAAATCTAAATTTTTATAAGAGTATTTAACGAAATACTAAGATATATAATATTTATATCCTTGTAATTTTTTAAGTCATGTCCTCATAAGTCATTTTACACATAAACAGCTAACACTAAATATCTAATTTTACTAAACACCTCTAACAAATAGCTAATACAATCCGCTGTTCAAATCAGCTGATATAATCGGCTATCAACTGACAGCTGATACAATCAGCCGATTGCCAAACAAGGCCAAAACCTCACAAAGTTACAACTAGAATATCAAGTACTCTTGAATCAAAACGATTGAGTTTAGCCACATAAGAATTTCGCTCTAATAACAAAAATAGAAGAAAGATAAAGAATTGCGAAAAACGTAAAAAGAGAGAGAATCTTTTTCTGTTGTAAGGAAAGTCCCTTTTATAGCATTTTTTAATCTAATCCTAATCGGACTCTAACTTGTAAAGATGTCTATCTAAAATGAATTTAAATTCCTACATGATAAAGATAAGGCGAAGTCTTCCAGTCAAACTCCAACTCTTTAAGTGATTAATTTTATCCATTGCAACAATCTTTCCACTTCATCCAAAAGTTTATAATTATCATCAATAATGTCCCAATTTGATGCAATCTCTACCCTTCATCTCCTAAAATAAAACAAACATTCATTTTAACATTTAAGCATAAAAATAAATTCAAAACAAAGGAGATAATATTAAATAATATAGCAAAATAAGATCTTATCATGCATATACAAATTATACACAAAGTATCATAATGCAAATCAAGTATCCATTCTCTAAATTAATAAACTAAATTGAAATCAACTTAATCATTAAAACTCATAACTAATTGCCTAAACAAATCAAATTAAAATCACAACCAAACTTATAATGAATCATCTTGATCAACATCCTTTTAAAAAATCTTAATCATTCATTATAAAAAAAATTTTGTATTATTCATTAGAAAGCTAATTTATAACAAAATTGACAAGCTTGAATGCTAGGTCCCTTCTTCGCACTTAAAAACTTTGTTTTCAATATACAAAACATGCAAAAACAATGAAAAATATGAAAAAATAGGATGATGAGAGGATAATTGGTAATCACTTGACAGTAAAAGATTTCTAACCTTTTCTAATGTCATTAACATCCGTCTAGTGTTAATGAAATCTTATTTACTCTAATGCGTTATAGTGTTGTTACCTTCATAGCTGAAATCCATTAAATATTAACTCTCAAAATTAGAAACATAAGCTAAATTTATGAAAACAACTAAATTACTAATGAAATCTTATAAGCTACCAATTTTAAAAACATCTAATTATTAAATTGCCTCCTAACTAACTATTCTTTATGAAACTTTTAGTTAGACTTCTTAGCAAGTCCTCTAACCTGAGTCTATAATCTATGGCTTACTTCCACCTGTCTTCCCAAATAAAGGCTCATTAGCTTGCAAGTAACCCACGTGTTATAATATAATAAAGACATATAGTATCAAATTAATAAGATTGAGTAAATCCATTAATCCCATTTTTAATAACAAACTATTAATATAATAAGGAATGATAAAATTCCTTAAATCTTCAATTAAATATGATAGTTTTCTAGTAGGAAGTAGGAGTTCTTCGTATTTAGGATGACTATTAATTAATAGTATTTTAATTTGACTCCTCCTCTCCATCTTCCTCTTCTCATCTTCCTTCTCTTCTTGAACAACTCCTTCCTCCTTTTTTTCAACCTCTAGCATCTCTCCACTCCTCAAAATTATCACATTCACTTGTTCCTTTAAATTTGGCTAGGTATATCTAGATAAAACACCTATATGCTCTTTAGAAATAATCACAACAAGTTGCCCAGTCGAAAGTTCTATGTTATGAAGAAAGGCAAACAAGTCTTTAGTTTCATAGAGGCTAGCCTTGACTATAATAACGACTTTCACAAAGAACTCCTTGAGATGTCAATCATCCTCTTACTACTATTATTACATAAATCTAAGTGAAACTTAATCATTCTATGCAAGGTTATCATAGTTCCTCCACCCCAGATTATAAGTATCACTATAAGGGATGTTTTAAGGCTAATTCCCCATGAAAATTGGAATCTGCCACATCTAGTTCAATGCCTAAAATTCATGATTAGGGTGGCTATTACCATAAATGTCATAACACATCATGATATTGGTTGAGCTTTCAAATACATGTTAAATGCCTCTCATTCCAAGCTTCCAATATTATCATAAATGATAGCATATTATAATTCCCTAAAGAATATTGTCCTCTTCATCCTTCTATTGTGCTTGGTAGTTATTAAAATAAATGTCCAAATCCTAAAAATAATCCAACAACACAAGACCAAGAAAGACAACTCTAAGAATAAATAAATAAACACAAAAAGAAAAGAAAAGAAAATAAATGTCAAAGAAAAATAATGGCTAGATTAATAAAAATTAAATGTTCCTAATAACCTAGTCCCTAGCAAAGATGCCGAAAGTTTTATTGAATATTTCACCTCAAATGTATGATGTAGTTGTAACTAACACTGACGAGTATAAGTCAATCCTAAGAGAATTAAAATTATTAGTACTAATTATCTTTTGATTATCCAATCTAACAAATTATGGAGATAGAGATTCATCAAATTCAAAATTAAAACGATAAATTGAAATAAATCAACACATTTGATTAACTCGAAAAAAATTAAACTCAAACAATCAATGAAGACAGTGGTACCCAAAATTCGAATCCCTCTTAGGACCACTCATATAATTAAGACTTCACACATCAACTTAATCTAATGTTCATTGGACTATGAAAATTCTTCAATTATGCTAATATTTTTCTCAAGATTATTAATAATTAATCTTAGGTTGATTTATCGAAATCTCTTTCTAATTAAATCCCTAAAATTTCATTAATCAATTTATGAATTTTACTGTTAAGTTTGACCATAATCTGAAAGATTTATATCAACATATCTCTATATTTGTATATAACTCTGTTCAATTATGCTAGATTAATTTATACAAAGATTTTTCAATCTCAGTTGCATGAAATCAAATATGAATTAATAGACTAGTAATATTAACTCAATAACAATAAAGGACACATAATTGAATTTTAATAAAATTAAAGAATAAATAAAATAAATAAAATCACTACAAAGTTTATCTCAAGGTTCATCTTATCTAAGTACCATAAAGGATTTGGTTCTTAATCATGTAAAAACATAGCATCAAAAATAAAGGAAGAACCTAACATCTAAATAAACATGATGAAATCCCTTTTAATCTTCAATAAATTCACTTTAGATTGATAGAATTCACTTTAAGTTCATCTTCTAACTTGTTCTTCATTACTGCTATCATTCTAAGTCTTCTAATTATGTCTCCAAAACTTCCTTCCTACTTTCGCTTTTAATTTTGCCTTTCATAATTCAAAAATTATCTTTATGAGTCATAAACAAGCATTTAATAAGATTATTTATAGTTGTATGCTTTAAAAATTACGAGAATTTTTAATTTAAGCAAACACAGGCATATATAAAAACAAAGGCAATTATATAGGCGTATTCATCTCCAATGTGGGTGTGTTCATAGCCGTGTAACTCTTTAAAATTGAAATAAATTATGAAATATGGTCATGTTGAAGTACACAGGCATGTATTTCTTCAATATGCGTGTATTCATGGTTGTTTAACTCTTTGAAACTTTAAAATAACTTATCTTACATGAAACATGGAAATGTTAAAGTACACAAGCAAGTTTATATGGAGTAAAAGGAACAAATTTAGACAAGCTTGGTGTGATTTCGAACATTTTGACTAAGTTATAAAGTTGCAGGAGAAGTACACAAGCAAGTACATGACTTAGTAAAAATGTTCCAAATCACACCAAGCTTGTCTAAATTTATTCCTTTTACTCCAAATAAGTGAATTTCAACCTAAAAACAAAATATGAATGAATTAAGAACCAAAAGAAATAAAAATACTCAAAAAAAGAAACGAAATGTACTAAATATAAACCTAAAAATATGAACAATTAAGCATTTATTAAATACCTATTAGTCGAATGACATATGACTAAACCCTATTAATGATAGCAGCAACAACAACAATAACATTCTCTCTTTGATATACTTAAGGATTAAGTTACCTCACTTTAAGGGGACGTTTAGTCCCTCTGAGATAGTTTTGACACCTATAGTTTTGACAACTTATTGCCCGTCTGAGATTGCAATAAAAATCTATTCACATTGATTATTTTTCTTTTCCCTCTCTCAAATATTTAATTTCCTTTTTTATGCTCTAAAAAGGAAGAGAGAATATTAGTGATATTATATGTGCTTTAGTGGAGGTTGGATGTACTTTGATTTTATATTTATATTGATTTTGATTGTAGCATTTGTGTTTAGTGATGTTGTAGCATTTGTTTTTAGTGGCTACTTTAAATGAATATTATTTTGTACTAGTCGTTAATCTCATTATACTAAAATTATTTTTTTTATTTGATTGTACTAATGTTTTGAATGAAAAATGATCTAATTCTTAGCACTTGGAATTTTCATGTGATTAATGAATTTATATGGATTCAAATGCTCATATTGCTTTGATATTAAGAAAATATATGTAATTAAATGATTCATTTTATTTTTGGCTTTCTAAAATCACATGTCTCATCATCGTCAAAGAAAGGGGGGAATGTTAAACCAAAGGAGGGTACAATCAATATTTTGATGACAAGAAAACATAGTTTATTAGTAATGATTTATTTATTTGATGTATTAAAAGAAAGCAATATGAGATAAAAGTCAAGAAAAAATTTATGGAGACCAAATACATTCAAGTTAAGAAGAAGACCAAGATCACAGAAGATCAAAGCATAACAAATCTAGAAATTTACTTGCAATCTTTCTTGTCTCTTCTATTTAGTTATTGTAATGTTTTAGCAGCTCTTCATGCATAAATATACCATGTTTTAAACTTAATGTATAAATCTTTTCATTTATGAAGAGGAACCAAGGTTTTGATTTCAAAGAAACTCTTTAAAACTTTAAAATAAGGTGTGGTCAACTAATGTGTTACTTTTAGAAACATTGGTCAACTAATGACCAATATGTTAGAAACTTCAAAAAAAGTTATGCATAGTGAATTTGTACATGATATTGGTCAATACATTGATCAACTAATATTATACATTGTTTATCAACGTGCCACATTAGTTGACCAATATTACTGTTACTGATCATCATTTAAATGTGAGAGTGATAATAGGATTCAATCCTTAGAAAGTAGAAGTCGTGAAGCGACTTGAGAGTGATCAGTTGATTCATTATAGTGTCTTGATTAAAGCTATTGGGACAATGCTTGCAATTATAGTGATTTACGCAGTAAACCATAAATTCCAAAGACAACATGTATGGAATGAGTTGGAGAAAACAAGCAATTCAATGAGTCATCCATAGAAAGTCATCAGAGATTATAACTGCACTCTAAAATTAGAAGAATCAAGGGGAGGGAGAAGATGGAACAAAGTAGATTGTCGAAAACTTCAAGAAACAGTGGAGAGGAAAGATTTGGCTTATTTGAAATAGAAAGGTAACTTTTATACCTTGAACAATAAGGAATCGGGGGATTGGGTTTTGTTGAGGAAATTGGAAAAATGTATGGTTAATGATAAGTGGATAAAGAAATACCTAACCATAAATGTTTTCTTTATGTTCCATTTATATCATATCATAGTCCAATAATAGTGTAATTATTATCAAATGACAGGAAAAGGAATGCCCCCATTTAGGATATTCAATCACTTACTGGAAAATCTAAATTTAAAAACATATTCAGAGTGGAGATGCAGAGGGAGGTTCCAGGCTCAAAGGGTTACCAACTTAGCATGAAGTTAAAAGCCTTAAAAACCATATTGAGAGTGCTCAGTAGGGAAACAATACAGCCAAATTGAAAAGCTAAAGCTACTGCTCTGGAGGAGTTAAAGAAATGTTAGAGGAGATTATTGGATAAATTAAAAGATCTGCAAGTGATAAAAGACGAATCTGCACTGATGGAAAAGTATAACTAACTACTGATCAGTACCGATACACTAATAAGGCAGAAATCTAGAATGATGAGAGATTTACTAAGTATTTTATGAGTTCAATCTGAACCACGAGAAACAAGAATTATATCAGAATGCTGGAAGATGAAGCAGGGCAGCTCTATGAGGACCTAGAAAGTAAGAAAGAGGTTACCTTAGAGTACTTTACTAGGCACTATGGAACTAGAATGACAATAAGGGCCATGCCCGAGGATATTCCAGCAAGCTTTTAAAAGCTTGATAAAGAAGACAAGGTGCAGTTGGTTTAGGAAAAAAAAAAGGAAGAAATCAAAATTATTATTTTTTTCAATGAACCCTAATAAAGCCCCTAGACCAAATGGATACAACGAGATATTTTTTCAAAAACATTAGGATATTGTAAGGTACGAAGTGTTTGAAGTAGGGGGAGAGTTCTTTCAAAGTGGAACAATTCTTAAGGAATGGAGTAAAACGTTTACCTACCTTGTTCCTAAACAAAGCAATGCAAGGAAGCTAGAGAACTTCAGGCCAATAGCCTGTTGCAATTTCCTTTACATATCATAAAGATAATAGCTAATATACTAAGAGCAAGCCTGGGCAAATTAATCAGCCCAGAATAAAATGCATTCATCAAGGGGAGATTAGTAGGAACCAATATCTTACTCTGTCAAGAATTGTTAGAGGGGTATAATGCTAAGAGGAGAATAAGGAACTGCACTATAAAGATGGATCTTGCAAAGGCTTATGACTCAATCAACTAGAACTTATTATTTACTACACTAGAAGCAATAGGGTATCCTCCCATATTCAGAAAATGGGTAGAGGAATGTGTAACCACTGCTTCTATGACAATCCTGGTAGTTGGAGAACCTACAAACTTGATCAAAGCAATAAGGGGCTTAAGGCAAGAGGACCCATTATCCCCTTACCTGTTTGTAATTTGCATGGAGATTTTGTCAACTCTCCTCACGAGCAATATACGAAGGCACTCAGACTTCCAGTTCCATGGTAGATGTAAAGTTATGAAGATCACACATCTAGCTTTTGCAGATGACTTGCTATTATTTTTGTAGAGCTGAGAAAAAATTAATAGATATAATATTGCGAGTGATGAAGAAGTTCCAAGAGATCTCAGGCCTACAATGTATCCTACTGAATAGTTGTTTCTACTTGTCTTATAACTCAAGAGAGGTAGCATCTATAGCTATCAAGATGGGTTTAAAATAAGGGAACCTACCCTTTAAATACTTAAGGGTACCAATATCTCAAAGAAGAATCAGTACAGTTGATTGCAAATCTTTGTTGGATTTAATCCATGGAAGAATAAACCAAATAAGTAGTAGGTTCCTTAGTTATGAAGGCAGGCTACAACTTATTCAGACAATACTTAGTAACCTTACTAATTATTGGATGAACCATTTATCCATTTTAGTAACCTTATTAATTATTGGATGAACCATTTATCCATCCTTAAAAGTATCCTCAAGGAAATAGATAAGAGACATAGATAATTCTTGTAGAATAGCTCAAACCAAGGTAAAAGCAAAGCTAAGATTAGTTGGAGCAAACTTTACAGACCTGAGCTGTAACATCCCGTTTCCAGAGAACGGGTCGGACCAAAGAAACGGGTCCAGATGTGGTAAATTACCACATCTCAT
>JANIIA010039192.1:0-11945 GCA_027478495.1 Erythroxylum alaternifolium
TTAAAAAAACACGAACCAAAGTTATAAAGAAGGATATTAACACCACACTCTAGGAAAAGAAGAGATTGAGAGTGATACGTTAGATGAACCCCAAAAGGAATAACCTTGATAAGTTCTAATTTCAATGAAGAACTAACAAAGTGAATAACCTCACCAAAAACATAAAACAAAATCCAATCTCATTTGTTGTACAAAGATAACGATTATATAGGCTAAAGAAAACCCTAATCAATCTTCTAGCAATGATTCATTCCTAAAAAAAAAGAAAATCCCTAAGATATAGGAAAGCCTTTTCAAATCTGATTCATAAAGCCAAATATAGAAAGTGGACTTTTAGGTAGCCCAAAATCAATTACAAATCTCCTTGAAATCATCAAAATATCCTAGTCTTTTCATTAGGCCAAATAAACAACTAATTAGGCCTATTTAATATGTGAATTAAAATGATAGGGCTGATTGATTTCTCCAAGCTCAAATCAACTTTTATTTTTGCTTGTTTAGCCCAAACATCTTCAATTGGTCCATTAAGAGCTTCCTTCATCCTTTTAGCTTTTGCCCGAGTTATTGGACCTCCCCCAATGTGTAATGGATAATTGAAATATGTTGAACCAAATTACTCCATCCTTTACATGTCTTTAGCTGGTTTCCATCATTCCCCTCTCCTCAAAAGGATTCATCCTTCAATATTCATCACCTACATCAAATGGAGAAAGATCATAAACATTAAATGTAGCACTAACATTATACTCAACTGGTAGATCCAGCTTATATGCATTGTCATTAATACTTGAAATAAATTGGAATGGGCCATCTCCTTTTAGATGTAACTTAGAAGGATGTTTTTATGGAAATTGCTCCTTCCTTAAATGAGACCAAACTTAATCTCCTAGTTCAAATATCACTTTCTTACGCCCTTTATTGGCTTGAGAAGCGTATTGTTCCGTCTTTTTTTTTATTTGACATCTAACCTTTTCACGTAATTGCTTCACCAATTCAGCCTTCTTTGTACCATCTAAACTAGCATGCTCATAAATCGGTAAAGGTGTTAAATCCATTGGAGTCAAGGGATTAAACCCATACATAACTTTAAAAGGTGAAAAATTACTAGAAAAATGGACAGAACGATTATAAGCAAATTCAACATATGGTAAACAATCTTCCCAATTCTTCAAATTCTTTTGAATGATAGCATGTAATAATGTAGACAAAGTTTGATTAACTACCTCAGTTTGCCCATCAGTTTGTGGATGGAAGTTGTAGAAATCATTAGCTTAATACCTAGCTTGCCCAACAATGTCTTCCAAAAGTAGCTTAAGAACTTGGCATTTTGATTAGAAACAATGTTCCTTGGCGCACTCTATGAAGGCATACTATCTTACGAAAGAATAAGTCTGCAATTTGGCTAGCATCATCTATTTTATGACATGAAATGAAATGAGCCATCTTATAAAACTTGTCCACAACAATAAA
This sequence comes from Erythroxylum alaternifolium, assembly GCA_027478495.1. Lineage (NCBI taxonomy): Eukaryota > Viridiplantae > Streptophyta > Magnoliopsida > Malpighiales > Erythroxylaceae > Erythroxylum > Erythroxylum alaternifolium. The sequence goes on from JANIIA010039192.1 coordinate 1,471, forward strand.
AACTGAATCATTACCTCATTTTGACCTAGGTAAACCTAAGACAAAATCTATGGAAATATCTACCCATCTTGTACTTGGTATTGGAAAAGGATTATATAATCCATGAGGCAAAGATCTAGATTTGGCATATTTGAAAGTTATACATTTCTCACAAATTCTTTCTACATCATGTTTCATAAATGGCCAAAAGAAATGCTCAACAACTATATCTAAAGTATTTCAAACACCAAAATTTCCCATTAGACAAACTAGTAACTCCCTTCGAGAACAAATAGGCACACACAATCTATTTTCACGAAATAAAAAACCTTCATGCCTATAAAGTTTGCCAAATGCTGCATGTGTTCACAAGCTTCAAACACATTACCAAAATGAAGATCAGAAGAATATAAATCCTTAATATACTCAAAGCCTAATAATTTAGTATCCAATATAGAGATTAAGGTATATCTGTGAGATAAAGCATCTGCAACCACATTTTCCTTACCTTGTTTGTGCTTGATCACATAAGGAAAATATTCAATGCTTCAAAGACTTATAATGTTTGTTCAAATGCTTCAAAGACTCATGATCATTATGAATGACAAACTCCTCAGGCCACAAGTAATGTTGCTATGTTTCCAAGGCCCTCACTAAAGCATACATCTCCTTGTTATAAGTTGGATAGTTCAAGGCTGCCCCATTTAGTTTTTCACTAAAATAAGCAAGGGGTTGATTTTCTTGCATCAAAATAGTCCCAATACCTATACTTGAAGCATCACACTCAACTTTGAAAATTTTAGTAAAGTTAGGTAGAGCAAGTAATGGTGCTGAACTTAGCTTGTCTTTAATCAAATTAAATGCTAATTCTGATTCACTACCCCACTTAAATCTAAAATTCTTTTTAGTAAGTTTAGTTAATGGTGCTAAAATCTTTAACAAACCTCTTATAAAAGTTAGCTAACCTATGAAAGCTTCGCACCTCAATTATTGATTTAGTTGTAGGCCACTCACGAATAGCCTTAACCTTTTCTTCATCAACCTCTATTCCCTTAGCACTAACAACATATTTGAGGAACACAATATGATTAATGCAAAAAGAACATTTCTTAAGGTTTGCATACAACTTCTCATCATGTAAAATAAACAGAACTTTTTGTAAATGTTCAAAATGTCTTCTAGGTTCTTGCAATAAATCAGAATATCATCAAAGTACACAGCAACAAACTTACCAATAAAAGCACGTAAGACATGGTTCATCAATCTCATGTAAGTACTAGGGGCATTAGTTAACCCAAAAGGCATAACTAGCCACTCATATAAACCATACTTAGTCTTAAAGGCAGTTTTCCATTCATCACCCTCTCGCATTTGAATTTGATGATAACCAAACTTGAAATCAATCTTATAGAAAATACAAGAACCATGCAATTCATCAAGCATATCATCCAACCTAGGAATGGGACGGTGATACTTTATCGTAATTTTGTTAATAGCTCTACAATTAGCACACATTCTCTATATTCCATCCTTCTTAGGCATAATTAGAATAGGAATTGCACATAGACTCAAACTTTCTCTCACATGCCCTTGAGCTAGTAACTCCTCAACTTGCCTTTAAAGTTCCTTTGTCTCCTCGAGATTGCTCCTATAGGCTAGTCGATTAGGAATTGATGCAGTGGGAATGAAATCAATTTGATGTTCTATTCCCCTAAGTGGTGATAAACCATCAAGAACTTCATCAGGAAAGACATCAGTAAATTCTTACAAAAGAGATGTAGTAGTGCTAGCCAAAGATGGGTTAAGATCGTTAGTATTAAAATAAGCCTCTTTGTATAGAAGTACTATCATTGGCTGTTTCGAATAAAAAGCTCTCTTAACCTTACTTTCTTTTGTATAAAAAACTTGCTTTTTTCTCTCTTGCTCTTGAAGCTTTTCTTTTTCTTCTTTTTTATGATTATTGCCTCTTTTTCATGTTCAATCTCACTTTTTCTTTCCTCACTCTTTCTTTTTTCACATTCAGCCTTATTCTTTCGTTTATCACACTCATTTTTTTATCCTTACTTGATCTTCATATACTTGTTGAGGTGTTAATGGTACAAGAGTTATAGGTTTCCCATGCATTACAAAAGAGTATCTTTTATTGAATCCATCATGCATAACCCTCATATCAAATTGCCATGGTTAACCCAAAAGCAAATGACTAGCATGCATTGGTATAACATCATAGAGCACCTCATCATGACACCTACCAATGGAAAATGACACCATCACTTGTTTATTAACCTTGACTTTCTCACTCTCATTCAACCATTGAAGTTTATAAGGTCTAGGATGCTTAGTAGTAGGTAGGTCTAATTTTTCAACCAAAATATTCTTTGCTACATTAACACAATTTCCCCATCTATAATCATGCTACATACCTTGTCTTTGTTATGACACATGTGTGGAAGATGTTTTCTCATTGTGCTTCATCCTCCTTCATCACTTGCATATTTAAAGCTCTCCTAGTGACAAGGATTTCACTAGCAACTGGATACACTTCACCATCACTCCCCTCTGATTGTAGCGTGCAATCATCATTAGATTCACCTTCAGTCTCAACATCACCATCTCCCCTTAAATCATCACTTGCTTATTTGGGCATTAGGATGCAATATGTCTTCATCCTAAACACTTGAAACATTTATTATCTATATTTCTAGAGGTTTAGGAGTTAGACTTACCTTTATCTAGGCAAGAACCAACATCCTTATTTTTAGATGATTTAAACTTGCTCTTAAGATTAACCTTATCATCCTTCTTGCTCATTCAGTTTCCAAGAGGAAGAACTCAATTTCTGTCCAAACTGTAATGATCATTGTTCTTTAAGTTGCCTCTCAATCTTCGTACATATATGTAGCATATCCTCTAGCTCCGTATAATGTTGCATCTCTACCACATTTATAATTTCTTGATTTAAGCCATGTAAAAATCGTGCCATGGTCACCTCTCGGTCCTTCTCCATATTAGCCTTAATCATTGCTATCTCCATCTTCTTGTGATACTCCTCCACACTTGTAGATCCTTAGGTTAGGCCTTACGGCTATTGGTACAAGTCCCTAAAGTAATGAGATGGAATGAATCTTCTCCTTATAGTAGCCTTCATCTCCTCCCAAGTTTCAATTGGACTCTTACGATTTTATCTCCTAGTCAAAACAAGTTGATTCAACCAAACAATAGCATATTCAGGAAAGTAAACAACAATAAGTTTTACCTTTTTCACTTTAGAGTAGTTGTGACAATCAAAGACCAACTCCACTTTCTTCTCCCACTCTAAGTATATATCAGGATCATTCTTAGTAAAGAACAATGGAATCTTTATCTTAATGTTTCCTAAGTTTTGATTATAATGATCTATCCTTTGCCCTTTTCGACCACCTCTATCTTGCGCAAATATTTTATTGGCCTCTCCCATATTAAAATCATCACTATCACCTTCCTCATGTTCAACATGGTATTAGAACTTCATGAACTTGATTCCTTTCCAAAACAGCAATGGCAACATCTTGTCCAACATTTGACCAAATCTAACCTTCATGCTTATGGCAGCATCTTGTCTCTTCTCGAATGTCTCTCCTGTAATGTCTCTCCTGTCTTTCCTTCTTCAGCCATTATAACAATCTGACAAAGACTGACTTTGTAAAAAATAAACCTCACAAGTGTTTCGCTCACTAAGTGTTTAACTCTTTTAAGGCTTATAACTAGAATGTAATCACTCTTTTCTTGTACCACTCAATTCACTTAAATTAGTTCTTTAAGGAACTAAAGAAACTTTGATCAAAATCGATTACCTTGCAATGAACACCCAACTTATCCAAAGAACTCAATCAGGTTAAGGAGCAAAGAAAATAGGATGAGGGTAAGAGCTTAAACTATGAAACTAGACAAGATAACAAAGAAAAAAAGATGAAACAAAGATGAATCAAGGAAAAAAAAAACTAATTTCAGATATCAGATAGGAATAAGAAAATCAAGCACTTCCCTTTTGCTTAACTCAAATTTGCCTCTTTTTGCATAACTAAGCCTTCCCTATTTTCTTCTTTTTCTTTTTCTTTATTTCATTTTTTGTCTTGTTCTAGTTTCTTTTCTTTTTTGTTTGACTTGTTTTCTTTTCTTTTCTTTTTTTTAACAAATCATAACAGAGGCTATCAAAAGTAGTAAGAAGGAACATATATCAAATAATAAGGAAGAGCAATCAATTTAGAAAATTAACAAGATAAAATTTGCAAAGTTTGAGAAGGACATAAGAGAAAAAATTGTAAAAAGAAAAAAAATCAGTTTTGCAAGAAACATGTATGGAAGAAAATAGCCAAGACTTGCGAGAAATGTTTATGGAAGAAAACAATCAAGATTTGCAAGAAACATGTATGAAGAAAACAACCAGATTTCAAGATTTGCAAGAAATGTGTATGGAAGAAACCAACAAAACCAACAAGAAACTTGAAATAGAATAAGTCATACACACACCAATCTAATTTAGAATAACTCAAAATCTGACAACAACTGATGTGAACCCCATAAATTGAGATATGGGAACCCACGAACAAGTTATTGAGAGGAACTTCCAGAAAAGCTAAATCAATTATGTTTTTAAGAAAAACCTTGAATAATGTTAAAGAAACACTAACCAAAGTTTTAAAGACAGATATTGACGCCACTTTATCGGAAAAGAAGAGATTGAGAGTGATAACCTTGATAACTCCTAAGTTCAATGAAGATCCAATAAATTGCATAACCTCACCAAAAACATAAAACAAATTCCAATCTCACTTCTTGTACAAAGATAATGATTATATAGGCTAAAAATGAATCTTCTAACAATGATTTATTCGTAAAATAAGGAAATCCCTAAGATATAGGAAAACCTTTTCAAATATGATTCTTAAAGAAAAAAATAGAAAGTGAACTTTTAAGTAACCCAAATCAACTAGAAATCTCCTTGAAATCATCAAAATAATTTAATCTTCTAATTAGGCCAAATAAACAACTAATTATGCCTATTTAATACGTAAATTAAGGTGATAGGGTTGATTGATCTCTCCAAGGCCAAATCAGCTTCTATTGTTGGTTGTTTAGCCTAAAGATCTTCAATCAGTCCACTAAGAGCTTCCTTATTTCTTTTAGCTTTAGCCCGAGTTATTGGACCCCTGCCAATGTTTAATGGATCATCGAAATATGTTGAACCAGATTGCACAATCCTTTGCATGTCTTTAGCTGAGTTTCCATCATTCCCCCTCTCCTCAAAAGGATTCATCCTCGAATCCTCATCACCTACACCAAATGGAGAGAAAGACAAGAGACATTAAATGTAGCATTAACATTATACTCACCTGGCAGATCTAGCTTGTATGCATTGTCATTAATACACGCAATGACTTAGAATGATCCATCTCCTTTTGGATGTAGCTTAGAACAATGATTTTCCAGGAATCGTTCATTCCTTAAATGAACGTTCTGCAGAAAATCGCTCCTTGTGAAGAGTAGGGGAATGATGAGAACTAAGTTGGCCTAAGCAAAGCCCTAAAGGAGCCATTGAGCATTCAAGAAGGCCTAATTCTAAGAGCTAGAGCCACGAAGACAATGAAGCTACAAATGGGCTAATTGAAGATATATGGACTAAACAAGTTCTAATTAGCTTGGAAAGTATTGAAGGCCCAATAAATCTGATCCAAATTAAGTTAAGAAGCCCATTAAGTGTCTAAATTATTCCAATTTGTTCCAAGCATTTCAAGATTCATAGGAGGCATTCAAGAATATGTGTAAGTTGTCCTAACAAATTAGGAATGATTTCTTACCTTAATTCGATTTATCAAATAATGATTATGGTAAATAATTCAATTAGGGCAATTTCTTAACTTAATTAGATCTTACCTTAATTAGCTCAATCAAATATTGGTTATGACCAAATTATTCAATTAAGGTGATATCTTACCTTAATTAGCTCTTACCTTAATTCCTATACAAACGTAAGCATTGTATTGTTCAAGGTTCAAAAAATTCATAATTGATGGAGTGAGGTTAATCTCTCTTTTTGTTCCTTTGCGAACTTATCAAGATCAGTATCTTATGGTGTTAAAAAAAAACATACTCTATAGCTTTGGTTATTGTCTTCTATAGACATCGGGTCAAGGTTTTTCTATCTTATACATGTTTTTAGCTTTCTTGGGTTCCTTACTTCTAATTGTGTGATTGTTGGGTTTCAAGGTTCATCTTTGAGGTTCACATCATTTGGTATTAGGGCTTAGGTATAAATCAGGTTTAGTTATGCTCAATTTAGTATGTTCTTCCTTCTATTTGTTTTCATTTTGTTTTACTTGTTTTTCATTTTCTTCTCTCTTCCCATTTTCTGTGAGCTTTCTCCTTTTATTTGTTTAATCTTTGTTCCTAGTTTTTTCCAATTCTTGTGTTATAATTTTTCTAGCTCTAATATATGTAAAAAAATTTGAAAAAAAGAGAAAAAAGACATTATTCAATTAAAAAGAAAAAGAAAAAGGTTGAGGATAGTCAGTTTAGCTATTACAGGAGCTACACCTCTTTAATAAGGATTTCTTAGTCAAAAATTAGTTATTAATCTTTATTCTACTAGAAATCATTTTTACAAGTTGTTTATTTAAGGCCCTTATTTTCCTTATCATTGTGATTTAATTTCTTTTTTCCTATCCTTAATTTATTGTCTTCTTATTCCTTTGCAACAATTTTTATTTCTTCATAATCCTTTTTTGTATTCTTTTGTTACATTCTAACTTGTTTTGAATTGCTGTAAGTTTAATTGTCTTGATCTGGTTTATTTAGATTTATAAAGAATTAAAATAGGAATTTTAAGAGTGGTAAAAGGCAAAAATTTGTGTAAGCAACATTATAATGAAAAGCCAAATATAAATGTATAAACACGAGAGTTAAGTGGCATTAATTAAGAGAAACACATAAGGGAGTGTTGAGAGGACATTTCTAACATTCTTTTTTAGGTTTTCAATGTGACATCTAAAGGTGTGAGTGGAGATGAGGTGATGATTCGAGGATGAATCCTTCTATAGACTAAGGGGATGACGAAAAGCACGTTGGCCTAAACAAAGCTCTAAAGGAATCATTGAGCATTCAAGGACGCCCAATTACAAGAACTGGAGCCAGGAATATAAAGGAAGCTATAAATGGGCTAATTGAAAATATATGGACTAAACAAGCTCTAATTATCTTGGAAAGTATTCAAGGCCTAATAAATCTGATCCAAGCTGAGTTAAGAAGCTCAATAAGTGTCTAAATTATTCTAATTTGCTCCAAGCATTCCAAGAATCGTGGGAGACATTTAAGAACTTGTGCAAGTCATCCCAATAAATTAGGAATGATTTTTTTACCTTAATTAGCTTAATCAAATAATGATTCTGGTCAAATCATTTAATTATGGTGATTTCTTAACTTAATTAGATCTTACTTTAATTAGCTTAATCAAATAATGATTATGATCAAACTATTCAACTAGGATGATGTCTTCCTTTAATGAGCTCTTATCTTAATGCCTATATAAATGTAAGCATTATATTGTTCAAGGTTCAAAAAATTCATAATTGATGGAGTGAGGATAGTCTCTCTTTTAGTTCCTTTGTGAACTCATGAACTTATCAAGATTACTATCTTGTGGCGTTAAAAAAAACATAATCTATACCTTTGGTTCTTGTCTTCTATAGACATTGGGTCAAGGTTTATCTATCCTAAGCTTGTTTTTAACTTTCTTTGGTTCCTTGCTTCCAATTGTGTGATTGTTGGGATTCAAGGTTCAAGCTTGAGGTTCATTAAGAAATCATTCCTAATTTGTTAGGACAGCTTGCACACATTCTTGAATGTCTCCCTCAAATCTTGGAATGCTTGGAACAAATTGGAATAATTTAGACACTTATTGGGCATTTTAACTCGGCTTGGTTTAGATTTATTGGGCCTTGGATACTTTCCAAGCTAATTAGAGCTTGGTTAGTCCATATATCTTCAATTAGCCTATTTATAGCTTCCTTTATCTTCTTGGCTCTAGCTCTTGTAATTGAGCCTCCTTGAATGCTCAGTGGCTCCTTTAGAGCTTTGCTTAGGCTAACTTGGTTCTCATCATTCCCCCATTCTTTGGAAGTATTCATCCTTAAATCATCACCTTGTCTCTGCTCACACCTTTAGAAGTCACATTGAAAACTTGCAAAAGAATGTTAGAAATTTCCTCTCAACACTCCCTTACGTGTTTCTCTCAATTAATGCCACTCAACTCTCGTGTTTGCACATTTTTTATTTGTCGTTTCACTATAATGTTGCTTTTATAAACTCTTGCCTTTTACCACTATTAAAATTCATCTTTTAATTCTTTATAGAACTAAATAAACCAAATCAAGACAGTTAAACTTGTAGCAATTCAAAAAGGGTTAGACTGTAACAAAAGAAACTAAAATATTAAAAAAGGATCATGAACAAATAGAAACTATTTCAAAGGAATAAAGGATCATGAACAAACAGAAACTATTGCAAAGGAATAAGAACATAAAAACAAAGAAATTAAATCACAATTATAGGGAAAATAGGGGGCTTAAAGAAATAACTTGTAAAATGATTTCTAGTAGAATAAAGATTAACAGTAAATTTTTGACTAAGAAATCCTTATTAAAGAGGTATAGCTCTTGTAATAGCTAAACCAACTATCCTCAATATTCTTCTTTTTCTTTTTAATCGAATAACATCTTTTCTTCTCTTTTTTTTACATATCAAACCTGGAAAAATTATAACGCAAGAATTAGAAAAACTAAGAACAAAGATTAAACAAACAAAAGGAGAAAACATGCAGAAAATGAGAACATCAAAGCAAAATGAAAAACAAGTGAAACGAAAAAAAAACAAATAGAAGGAAGAACCTAAGCTTTGATACCAAATGATGTGAACCTCAAGGACGAACTTTGAAACCAACAATCACATAATTGGAAGCAAGGAACCTAAGAAAGCTAAAAATAGGTTTAGGATAAATGACCTTGACCTGATGTCTATAAAAGACAAGAAAGGTATAGAGTGTGTTTTCTTTCTAACGTGAAAGATAATAATCTTGATAAGTTCACGAGTTCATAAAGAAACGAAAGAAAGATTAACCTCACTACATCAATTATGAATTTTTCGAACCTTGAACAATACAATGTTTGCGTTTATATAGGCATTAAGGTAAGAACTAATTAAGGAAAGAAATCATGCTAATTGAATAATTTGGATCAGGATTATTATTTGATTGAGCTAACTAAGGTAAGATCTAATTAAGTTAAGAAATCACCTTAATTGTGTAACACCAGAATCTCTGAGCTTTTTGTATTGTACTATATTTGGAGATACTACGGGATATTAATATATTCATGGTTGTGATGAGTTCAAAGATGTATTTGAATCCTTTTGGTATGTATGCTAGTGATATAAAATGTTATATGCCCTTACATGAACTTAGAGTTCATTGGTATGTAAAATGTTGGAGATTTCTGACATATAAGCTTTTAAGTATGAAAAACTGAGTCCATTAAGTGTGTTCTAACACCTTAGAGGTGATTAGACATGATTTATAAACTTATTGGAAACTTAGAAAACTTAATTGGAAAAGTTGATGCACATAAGGGCCTATTTGCAAATTGTTAAAAGTTAAAGGACTTAAATGAAAATTTTCAATTCTTGGAGGACCAAAATGAAAATAAAAATTTTGGTCATTCTCAAATTTTGGGCTTAATTGCAAATTTAGGAAAGTTTGGAGGGCCTAATGGTAATTTCACATAAACTAAGGGCAATAAGGTAAATTCATCATGTTTGGTCAAAGAAGAGTCAAATTCTAGACCCTTCTTCATGGTGTGGCTGTGCACCTCTTCATTAAACATTAAAACACTTTGTTTTAATTAAAAGGAAGGAGAGGGAAGGAGAAGAGAGGAGGAGAAGAAGAAATTGGCAATCACACAAATTCCACCAAGTTTTTGATTCTTCAACCCAAACCAAAGTGTTCTAAGTTAATTTGGGGTCAAGGAACTCAAATATATCATTATATTTGAGAAATTCTCAAAGGATTTGAAGATATCAACAAAGGAAAGTATAGGTAAATTTTGTCTCATCTCTCTCTACATTAGGATTTTGAGTTTGGTGTTAAGATATGTTATTCTCCATGCTTGAATATGCATGAACCATGGTTTAGGTGAATGAAATGTGTCATACAGAGGGTTCTTTAAGTCATAACTAAAAATGCACCCTTTTGGTAAAAGTTGTAAATTTTTTTATACCTTTTGAAATTAATGATTTAAATGAATTCTATGGTGTTAATTGTGCATGTATAATGTGAGTTGATAATGAAGAATGAAGAAGATGTATGTTGGTTAAGGTTGGGCCGAAATGATGAAGAAGAAGTGGATTAATGTAATGAGTTGTGTAATTGATAAATGTAGCTTAAATGAAGGGAGTTGGTTTGAATGGAG
>JANIIA010039223.1:0-11944 GCA_027478495.1 Erythroxylum alaternifolium
TTTCAATTCTAAATCACTTAAGACACTTTTTCTATTTAGCTCAATTAATCACAATTAAAAACCGGAAAAATGTCATGTATGCATGTACAAACATTTCATGTGCAAAAAAATTTACTATTTACTATGCATGTGCATATATGAATGCATGCATATGTCACTATACATTTATACATTCCTAAACATGGCAATTTACCAATATACCCTTCCTATTGGTGAGGGGATGTTATAAAAACAAAGCCTAGTGCCTATTATTTACAAAATTTTGGAAGTATTGCATATGCTCAAATGTTACACCAAGCAAGATCCAATCTTGATGATTAAAGTGTTAAACATGTTCTTTATTAAATATGATTCGCATTTTAAAAACTAATTATAATACAATCCAAATAATGATGAAATGGTTATAACTCAAGATATTGAATTTGATGAGAGAGCTATATGGAATTAGGAGGCTCGTGAAGAGAATAATTATATTGTTTTCTCTATATTTTAAGCCAGAGAAGAAGAAGAGATCATGGTGCCTATACAAAAAATAACTCCACCTCCTTCATCACTTTTATAACCTTATAAAGAAACTTTAAATGAAAGGTTGAGAAAAATGCCAGATATAGGAGATATTTATTCATTGATTTAATGAAGTTATTCTTGGTAATGATAAACTATCTTTTCTTCTTATAGATAATGAGTTATTAAATTTTAAAAATTTAATGTAAGATAAAAGGTGGAGATTAGCTATAGTTGAGGAAATCAAGGCAATTGAAAAGAACAATATTTGGGAATTAGCAACTCTTCCTAAGGGTTATAAAGCCATTGGAGTCAAATAGGTATAAAAGTTAAAGAATAATGTTAACAAAGAGGTAGAAAATTAAAAAAATTCTTATTGTCAAAGGATACACGTAAAAGTATGGAGTTAATTATGAAGATGTCTTTATACATGTTGCTCAAATGAAGTGTAATCATAAACGTATCAATGTCAATATAGGGTCATGAAAAGTGATTAATTGTTAGTCTTGTTCATGCTACTTAGTTTTCTGCTACATATCAAGTTTTCCTAGCTCAACCATCAAAAAATGGAGATATATTGGATATTGAGTGGAGTCTAACAATGAAACCAATCCCAAAGAATAGCCTGAAACCATGGCCTTTCTCTTCTTATGAATGCAGTTCCTAAAATCTATAGGCAAAGCATTATACATGTAGATATTTCATTTTTAGATAGCTGCATATAATATTAACTAATGAAAGTAGATTTGGACAAGAAAAAGGTAAATGAAGGTGTACTGTCAGAACATGAATCTGCAATGTCACCTATATGAGCAATGTAAAAGGATAATCAACAACAACAATAATAACAACAAACTAATAAAAATTCCACTTAAAATGGAATATGGAGAAATCTAATAATATGCAACCTTATCCCTAACGAGTAGATCATGAGCATGAATTGTACTATCAAAAGGTGGAAAATTAGAAATCAAAACTTGGAAATGACAATTAATTTGAGCCGTAGTACTTGGATAATATGAAGTGATATCAGATCACCTACATAAACACTAAACATTATGAAAAGAAGATCTAAGTATCAATTCCTGGGACATCTATTGACCAAAACAACATATTATTGAGTGAAATAAAGATACAGAGTTAAAATTCTTGGTCAAAAGTTCAATCAAACGCTGTTTTTTGTAAACTATATAGAGGCAATAATAGTTCTAAGGAAAATGAAACTAGTAAACTACTGATATTTCATATAAATCAACATCATAACTTAGTAAATTCATATCAAGTGAAGAGACTCAAGACACATTAGGTGCACCTATCACACTCTTTGCACCAAAGATTTCATCTTCCTATTGAAAATTTAACAATGATTTGTTTCTTTGAACTTTATGAGATAACACAATTACCCATAAAAATACAAAACTAGTTGTACTCCTTCTGGCATCAATATCTTCTGCAAAGTCATTATCATAAAATCTTAAAAGCTTAAAATTTACACTAGAGGAATAAAATAGTCCCAATCAAATGCGACTTTTAGTTAACAAAGAGTTCTTTTATCACCTTTCATATAGATGGAGGTAAGAGCTTCCATAAATTGACATATACTACAATCGAATAAAGGATATCAAGCCTCATACATGTAAATATCTCAAACTTCTCATAAGACTTTTAAAAGTAGTAGAATATTTCTTTTCTCTATCTTCATAATTTGATATCTTTAGTACAACGTCCATACTATTAGGTTAGTGCCTCAAATTCTGTAGTTTTTAATCAAATTTATCTCAAGCCTATAGTATATACTATTTGGGTCACAGCTAAGTCAGTTATTCTAGGCCAGGATATTTTAAGATACAATAGTTATAAATCAATCCCCTTTTCTACATAGCAGTTTTAAGAGAGAGTTTTAGGCTCGTCAAATTTTACAGAGAGGATTTGTGAGTGAAATTAATTTTCTCTTCAATCCCATCAGTTACTTAGGGGATTTTTACTCTTTTTATTATTTTCGTAGTGGAATTTGCTCCTCGCCGTCTTGTAGGATTTTCTCTAGGCACTCTAGTTTCCCACGTAAAATCTTGTATCATCTATTTATTTTGCTTCTTTATATTCTCCGATTGATTTGATCTTGATTGCTTCCATTATTATAAGCTCCAACAAGTGGTATCAGAGCTTCTAATCAATTGGTAATTATTTAGGATGTCTATCATCACCAAATTTGACATCGAGAAGTTTGATGGTAAGATAATTTTTATATATGGCGAGTTCAGATGAAATCTGTTCTCTTTCAAAACAGATGCAAAATGGATTTAGATGGAAAGGAGCAAAAGTTTAAGTCTGTAACTGATGAGCTGTGGGAGGACTTAGATGAAAAGGCATTTTTGGCTATTAAACTTTACCTTTCAAAGGATGTTCTTCATAAGGTCATCCATGAGACCATCGCTGCAAGTTTATGGTTAAAGCTCAAGTCTCTCTATATGAACAAAAGCCTCACTAATAAGATCTGTCTCAAAAAGCATTTGTACATGCTTCGTATGGCCGAAGGTAATAAGGCTGTGTTGTTAGTTGTCTCATTATCGCTACCTATGAACAATTTAAAGAATTTATGCTATATGGCAATAATGATGCATTGTCTTTTGAAGATGTCAAATCAAATTTGTTATCCAAAGAAAAAATTGATCTTGAAGTGTATGCTAGTGATAAAGCTGAAGGCTTGTTTGTTAGAGGTAGGAAATTTAAAACAGGGAGTACCAGTACATACAAATCTAGATTAAAGTCTAAAGGATGTAAATCCATTAATTTCTATTATTATTGCAAGACACTTGGGCACGTAATTTGTGATTGTTATAAATTGAAAAATAGAAAGGAGAGATAAGAAAAGAAGAAACAACTATAAAACCTGTTGAAGGTAATATTGCAGATTAAAATTTTGATAGTAACATTTTGTTTACTACCTCTACTGAAAAGAGGGATAAAATTGAGTGGTTCTAGATTCTGGATGTACCTATCATATGCGTCCTTACAAGGATTGGTTTAGTACTTATAATCCTTTTGATTCAAGTGTTATTTTGATGGGTAATAACACCTAATGCAATGTTGCTAGAATTAGTACAGTTCAAATTAAGGCCAATGATGGTACCATCTGGAAATTCACAAAGGTCCGTCATATTCCTGACTTGAAACATAACCTGATTTCTTTGAGCACTCTTTAGTCTCTTGTGTGTAAGTTTTCACCAGAGGTGGAGTTTTGAAAGTGTCCAGAGGTGCTCATACTTGGTTGAAAAGTACCAAACATGGCAATATATATTTCTTGTAGGGTACTATTATGACAGGTTCAACAGTCATTTCTATAACCTTATCTAATGATGATAACACTCGTTTGTAGCATATGTGATCTGATGAGTTAGAAAGGTATGAAGCTTCTGAGCAAGAGAGGTCTCCTTGGTGACAAAGGTACTGATAAATTGGAGTTATGTGAACATTATGCCTTCAGGAAATAGAAGTAAGTTAGTTTCTCCACTACAACACACCGTACTAAGGGCATCCTTGATTACATTCGTTCTGATCTTTGGGGTCCTTCTAAGGTTCAATCTTATATTGGACGTTGTTATATGATGACCCTCATTGATGACTTCTCGCACAATGTCTGGGTTTATTTTCTTCGTTACAAGAATGAAGCCTTTCCCACCTTTGAGAAGTGGAAAACACTTGTTGACAACTAGGTAGTTAGAAAAATCAATAAGCTCAGAACTAACAGAGGTTTAGAGTTCTGTGAGTCTGATTTCACGATGTTATATGAACAACATGGCATTGGTAGACATAAGACATTGTTCAGGAAGCTCCAATAGAATGGGGTTGCAGAACGTATAAACAAAACTATTATTGAGAGGGCTCAATGTATACTCTCTAATACTGGACTGTGGCATCGTCATGAGTTTTGGCGTGAAGTTACTTCTATAACTTACTATCTTGTCAATCGATCTCCTCACTCCTCCGTCGATTTCAAGATCCTAGAAGAAGAATGGTTAAGTAATCCTGTTGAATACTCCATTGTTAGAGTATTGGGATGTCCTGTTTATATCATGTTAATGATAAGAAGTTAGTTCCTAAAGCTGTTAAATGCATTTTCCCTGGTTATGATTATGAGTCTAAAGGATATCGTATGTTGTGTCCTGATTCTAAGAAGATTATTTTGAGTAGAGATGTTACTTTTAATGAAAATGCTCTTTTGGGAAAGATTCTTCTGTTTCTTCTTCTGGTACAGGTGATTAGCAAAGTTACCAGTGAGAAAATGGAGTTAAAAGTGGGAACCAAAACTTATGATGTGACTTCTTCCTCTTCCTTAGTCCTGCAATCTAGTAGTGGTAGTCATGTTGATGAATGATCATAAGGTTTGGTTATGTGTAAGTTTTAATTATTAATCTTCGAGAATCTACAAGCGCATGGTTCGTTAGTGTAGTACCAAAGGTGTAGATCCTATAAGGAGGGAGTTAATCTAATCCTAAATTCTAAGGCCAGAAATAATAACAGAAATTCAAGTTGCACAAAACTAATATGAGAATTTAATTCAATAAACCAATTTAAGAATGAAACACAAAAATACTAATTACTAAGCAATTTGTAACACACCTAAGAATCAACAAAGAAAAATTACCAATTTTACCTATCCTTAATGTTATCCTAATTTATTATGAATTAGTGGATTTTTGGTTCTAGATTATCCTAGGGTTGATTACTCTCTCTCAAGTTATAACCATTAATTCTAAATCATAAACCACAATCAGATTGTGGAAGTTGCAATCTCTCAATTTACAATATATCCAAAATCTTAATTAGTTCTAAAGTTCTCTAATAAACTATTGGAAACCTATGCAAGATCTCTTTTCGTACAAATTCTTAATCTGATTTAATTCTTATTTCTACTAAATCACCTAACTCTAGTTAGTCCAATTTAATAGCTTTTTATTCGATTCATCCTTTCAGTTTATTATCAAATTATGCAATCATAGAGTCAACCAAAACAAAATCCAATAAACATATAATAATCAGAATTTCATCAACTTTTCAATCCAATTATATACAATAATAAAACCGAAAATAAATAATAAAATACAATCTAAATGGATGATGGGAGGCAGCCACATCGAAAAACTTCCTGATCTGGGAAGTACATCGAGCCAACTTCTTTCCCTCTTCTCTCTTCCTTCCTCTCTTCCTCTATCTCTCGATGATTTCTCTCTAGGGTTTCTTAAGGTGGCTGATGCAAGAGCTCTCTCTGCCTCTTTTGTTGTTCTTTAAATACCTCTTGTGTTTTAGGTTACCCTAGGGTTTTTCTGGGGTCTAAAAGGTCCAAAAAGTCCCTTAAAACTTGACGTGCTTAAGTGACTGCGTGTCTACCCGACATAGGTCATAATCATGGGATATTTCCTATGCTTCTATCACGATCATGGCATATATTGTGGGCTAAATGTGATGCTTCTATCACGATCATGGCCTAGCATTCCATTATTTAAGCCATTGTTTCGGCCTGAATGTCTCTGAAACTTCTCCATTCTTCGATTTTGACCCTGAAACACTAGCAAACATGTCAAGGTACCCCAAAAACATAATATTTAAGCTCAAAGACTTGTACTAACCCATAAAATACTTAAAACATAAATAATTAACAAACTAACACAATTCTAACATAAACACGTACTAAATGATTTAATTAATGGCTAAACACATATCGAACTATGCCCTAAAATATGATGCAATTTACACTTATCAATATCCCCACACTTAAATGTTTGCTTGTCCTCAAGCAAACAAAATAACGAACAAACAAAATTATAAAGTACACAATGCAGTAATGAGACAATAGCTTTAACTTCATGAAATAAATTTAATGAACACAATCGTTCAAGTTGTTCTAAATCATTAATATGCAAAATCCGCATCTAGGAACTCTGGACTAAATATACATATTAATCAAGACACAAATGTCAAATTATTCATCCTTTTCAATTGCACACTCACATTAATAATTATTTGTTCATTTAAACTTTTGTAATTACTCCTAACTACATTTTCATGAAAATTCTAGCTACTTACAAGTTCGATAGGTTTTATTAGAAACCAATTTTTAAATCTATTTACCTTTTGTGGACATGGACCTAGTCTTTTACACGAAGGCGAACATTGGTGATGAATGTCGATCTGGTTACTTGATTAAGTCATATTTTTATTAAGCTGCTCGATTGCAATGTCATTATAGCCTTTTGATATGAAGGCACACAATTGTGATGTGTGTCGATCGGATTACTTGGCTACATCATGTTCTCAATTGGCTATTAGCTTTATTCATATCCCAAAGGCCAGTGAATAGTTATTTATTTAAAATTTACAAATACACTTTTTTTTTATTTAAAGCCTACCTTATTGCTTTAACTGCTCATTTTCATGAAAAAATACTAGCAAAGTTACTTTAGTCAAAAGACTTAAAATTATGAATGAATGTGATAACTTATAAGGTGATAAACTAACACTAAATCTTAATTAACTTGCATATTTAGCCAGAGAACCTAGATTACTAATTTTTTGAGTTAATGACATTTCACAATCTAATAGATTATGTTTAAATTTAAATTGATTTCATTCCATCTAAGCCATTGACACATTGACACAAGTCATAATCTGCAACATAAAAAAACTACCATATAATTTGAAAATTCACACTCAAAGAAAAACATATAACCCTCCCCACACTTGAACAACACATTGTCCTCAGTGTGAGAAGGAGACAAACAAACACACATAGAAGGAATAACATAAAATAAAATAAAACACAAAATAAAAATAAATACTAAATTTAAAAGAAAAAGGGTGGAACCAAAGATGGTGATGGAGGCAGGGATGGTGTCGGAGGTGGCAGTTGAACGCCTTAAGCCTCAAAATATTGATAAATATGATGTATATCTTGGCTCTGACGTCGTTATATGTCGACCATCTCCTTCATCCTTCTAGGTTCTCCACAAGTGTATTCGTAATTACCTTAACGTTGGCAGAGATTATATTGAGCACTTCCTTCCAACCAGGTTCTTTTATGTCTTCTTCCTCTTTAGACTCCTCACTAGTTGAGTCCTCTTTTGTCTACTGAGGTGGTGATGTGCCAGAACTCACTTTGCTAGCCCTGGTCTTCACATGAGTCTTTTGGCTGATGTCCCAGAGTTCCATGTTATGGGACTTTAGGATTTCATCACGTACCAAATGATGGTGATTTAGAAAATTTGGGAGGCAAATAGTTAAACCACTACAATCCACGCTATAGTACTCAGCACTGATGGAAACTAAATATCCCATATCCAAATTGTTGCAACAATAGCATTAAGAACATGTGTAGAAGTGCACACTGGGATGCTGTGACCTATGCACCACAATAAAAAAAGTTCCTTTATTAAGCACTTGTTGGTTTTTGATTTGTCGAAAACCATTTCACACATGAATTTAAGCAATAACAAGTGCTTATGGGTTCGTATGATGTTGTTGTAGGCATTCTTAGCATCGAGTCACTCTAACCCAGTGAGTTTATTCCAATAACAAGAAGCACGAAAATCATAGTGCCAATTGATAATGGAAGATTTTAGAAACCCACAAATATCATACATGATTTCAATGTTCAACTCATAAGTTTGTCCCCATAACCTAAACCATTTCTCCTTAGGTTACTAGGTTCGAAATGAAGGGAAGTGAAGAATTTGAGAATGAGCTCTTGGTAGATAAGATATTGGAATTGTATAAACTTGGCCCACTGAATTCTTTCTACTAGATTCTCTACCTTATCTCACAACTCTAGCCTATCATGTGTACAAAAATCAAAATATTTTGAGACTACTATTTGTTTAACAATAAGGGATTGGAAATGAATACCTTTCTCATCTATGTAGATTGGGAAGGGTGCTCCGAAATTTGCCGCTCTATTCCTTCATTAACATCAAGAGATGAATGAGCCAACTTAATATTTTGGCATTATAACCACAAGGAAAAATTTGCATATTTTTCTTTTTTTGTATCTTTAGAAAAGACTGTTGAATCATACAATTAAGAAATTTATAATCAACACACATCTGTTTTAACTGCCATTTTGGTTTTTCTATTTGAGTTGTACAAGATGAAATTCTCATATATGGTTCTCAGGGGGGTCCCTTTGGTTTACCTATCTTAATAAATTCTATGATTGGTTCGCAGAACATCTCGCGATTTAGGCAATTGCAGATGATATAACTAGTAAATACGTTCCTCGATATTCAAACTATCTAAAAGTTAAAGGACATAACATGGAATTAACAATCCATAGGTTACCTCTCATGTAGTTTTTCTTTTAACGATGGTAGCTCGATACTCTTCTTGTGCTTAAGGTGGTTCAAATGAATTGCGCAATGGTAATGTAGTCACAAATTTGGCCATTTGCACATGAGCTACTATGCCCTAGGTTCCACCTTCCTTCTGCTTCACCTTCCTTCACTTTCTCCTCTGTGATTGTTTCTTTTTAAATGCATTCCCAGGATCCTCAATATCTTCCCATTATTCTAGAGGTTCGATTTCTTTGATGTTAGCTATAAGTAAGGTAAAACTATTATCATGCTTTGACATGGTGAAAGTTACTTTATGGTTTCTGACCTTCAGAGTTAGTTCACCCCCATCAACGTCAATTATTGAGCGAACAGTAACCAAGAATGGTCGTCCAAGGACTATAGGGGTTTCCACATCTTCTACAATATCTAATATAAAGAAGTCAGTGGGGAAGGTAAATATATCGATCTGTACTTACACATCCTTAATAATACCTTTTGACCGATGAATCGTTCTATCCACTATCTTTACTAGCATTGTAGTGTGTTCTAACTTTTCTAACCCCAATTTTTGACTAAAGGTATAGGGAATTATATTAATACTTCTCCCAAATTTGTAAGTGTCCTGCCTATTTTAACTCCATTGATACTACAAGGAATGTAAAAATCTCCTGGGTCCTATTTCTTCTATGCTATATTATGGTTTTCTTCCATTATGCGCTCCTTAACCTTTTTCTTGATTAATCCCCTCAGTGTGAGCTTCAAATGTAGATGTTTCATTATATCCTCAACATTGTTTAGTTTAACCTCCTTAGACTTCATCGTCGTCGTACTTGAAATTTGTAACATCCTGTTTCCATACTAAGGATTAGAACCTTAAAATTCGGTATATGTGAGATCAAAGAGAGATTAAGAAAAATGCATTTCATGCTCATATATAATGTTAGCATATACGCACGTGAATTTGAATTTTTACACACATTACAATGACTGTACATGCACTCATTTGATATTTTCTGGGTATAATTGATCTATAAATGTGATTATAATTGGAAATGTAAATTATATGTGTTAAAAAATGATTTGGATAATTTTTGGTGAAAATTTGAGAATTTTCTGAAGTTTAGGGGTATTTTTGGATTAGGAAAAATGCCAAGTGGTAGAACAATTGATGAAAAGAAGTAGAATTTAGAGTTAAATGATAGTGAAAATTTTTATAAATGACTTTGGGATTTAATGACTTATGTCATTAAAAATTGGGAGACAATTGCATTAGAAGTTGGAGACAAATGGATTAAACAATTAAGTGTTATTAAGCATAATCATTTAAGTGGAAGGTGTCATGACAAGTGTCATGACACCCACCAAGTTTTTTTGTAAAACCTATATTATTACCATTTAAAAGACATTTTCTTGTCTTTCATCCTTCACAAAGACACTCTCATCTTCTCCATTCTCTCCATCTACAAAATTCACTATGACCTCACTACATTGATTTTTATCCAACTCCTTCACTTTGTTTCTTCAAGATTCATTGTCTTCTCATTCTTTTTGCTAAAAGACCCAACCCATTTCACTTTTAAAGTTGATTTTCGTGGATGTTGGAGAGCTAGGGTTTTTGGAGATTCTTGAAGAAGCCTTGGGTAAATAAAGTAAGTAACCTATTACTCTTCATGGCTTTGACAAATGATGCATATTTGATGATAGTTAGAGGCTAAATGATTATAAAATGGGGATGGGTACATGCTAAAAACGTGATTGAGGAATGTGGTAAATTCATGTCTTCCTTTTACATAGATGATGATTAATGATCTATAAGTTGTTATAAAGATGATTTAGAGTTAAAATGAATCCTTAATGGATGTAGAAAGAAGTGTAGAAAAATTGAATGATGAAAGGATATTGTTATGTTCTGTTTTTGATGGATAAAAACGTGGATCATTCGTTGTTTTAGGAATGGATTGGATTGGGTATGGAATTTAAAGAAAAGGAAAATATAGGGTCTTGAAAAGGGAAGAACTAGGATGAAAGTTTAGAGATAAAATGATAATGGTGTTTAAAGTGTTCTGGAAAAATGTTAGCTGTAACATTTTCCATTGATTATGCATTTGTAATTTAGCCATAACTTGTTCTGTATATATCCAAATGAGGTGATCTTTGATTTGGATTAAAGTAGAGACATATGGATACATTTTGTATGAAGGCATCAAATTCAAATTCTATCTTTAAGAGTTTCGAAATTTGACTTGAAGTTGAGTATTGGGTGTAGGAAAAAGTGCAGAAAAACTGGATACATAATGAGTTTGTTTTGTTTTCATGATGAATGAATTAAAATCTCCTTAGGCATTTTTATGATGAAATAAAATGAGTATAGAGCTAAAGGAAGGGAGTAATGTGGTATCTTGGAATGGTAAGAATTAAGGTAATAATTAGAAGTGAAATGAAAGTGGAAATGAATTTGAATGTGTATATATATGTATTTTTTTATTAGTGTTCATGATCAATCATGGACTATATGTTGGCCCTGGGGTCCCTATTCTAATCTATTTTCATACGAGATAATTTAATAAAATAATTAAAATAAAATAAAAAATAAAAATCCTAAAAGCGGGATCCAACACTATAAATTTATTTATGGATGAAATTGAGTTGAAATGGAGTTATAATGAAGGGAAAATGAGGAGAAATTAAATTAGAAATGATAGATAAGCTTAAGCTAATGAATGTAGTAAGTAAAGAATCTGGAAAATGTGATGCACTTGGATATACTTTGGTGCAAGAGACATAAATTTTTCTGTAGAATTCGAATTAGGGTCATTCAGGTATGGTTTTAAAGAGGACTTTGAGATATACAACTTCTATGAAGATGCCAAAAAGAGATTTGGATGTATAGAGGGTCGAAAATTCAAGTTCCTGCAAGGACCTTTAAAGGTCCGCTTAGCGAACATGATGTCCCTTTAAAAGGACATGAGCGAGGCTGGATAGCTGAAAAACCTGAGAAGGTCCACCTAGCGGACATGAAGTCCTAGCGGACATTCATGGGTCCATTGGTCTTAATTAAGGCTTAAATGGGACTTGGAATGAACCTAGAATGATGCTTTGATTATGTGACTAATGTG
>JANIIA010039243.1:0-11944 GCA_027478495.1 Erythroxylum alaternifolium
AATGTTGATGATGTTATGGAGACCATGTTAGGCTGATTTAGTTTTAGGGATTGCTTTTGAACTATTTTGTCAAAACTTTAATTTTGTTGAATTGAATAAGTTGTCTTTGATAATTGTTGATTTAAATTGTTATCTTGCAACAAATCGAGAGAGTGAGTAAGATAAATTTGTGTAAAATTGTACAACGAGAGTTGGTGACCTATAGACTTATAATTGTCATGTTAGTTGAATAGTTAGAAGAGAGATCTCGGCTAGCAATTGATCACCCATAAGAAAGTTTAATAACTAGTTAAATGTCGACTAATTGGGTAGGTTGAGAGATCGTCCAATTAATTCCCTTTAATTTAATTAGGGACAATTAATTACACCTTAAGAGAGGTTAATTAACACATTCAGAAATCTAGCGTGAGACACAATTCAATCAATAAAATAAAAGGGAGACAAAATAGAGAAAAAAGTAATCTCTAGTCTTTAGATTCTTGAATTTCAATTTTTCTACACGTTGGTATTGTCTATTATTTTGAGTTAGTATTTTAATTTTTTTAAATTTTCCAGATTATTTTTATTAAACAATTTCGTTTCTTAAACAAAGTTTTATTTAAATTAAGTGGTGTTTTGGCATCAATTCCTGTGGGATTGATATCCGCTGTTTTAAGTTACAAGTCACGACTTGTTCACTTACAATTTTTGAGCGTAAAACAAGTAGATAGGTTTTACCATCAATACAAACATACCTAAAGGAGCTGACACATCTGATGCCTACTTCTTCTTCAAGAACTCCAAATAGACTTTATAGTTTTGCTTCCAGTGGCTAGTCTTGCCACAATGGAAGCAAGTTCCTTTCAGCGCAGTCTCTTTGAGTTTCTTTTTGGTTGTACTTCCTTTTGGTTTGTTAGAACTTTTCTTCTTTAGGTTCTTTTTTCCTAAACTAGAAGAAGAAGAGTCTACCACTAGCACTGTCTTGCTATCCTTCTTGATAGCTTGCTTTGCTATCTTGAGCAGATTGATCAACTTAGGAATTGTCGTGGAGATTTGGTTCATCTAATAGTTCAACATAAACTGTTAATAACTATCAGATAATCTAACCAGAATTAATTCAACTCTTAATTCATAGTTCATAACAAAACCCAAGGTGACCAACCTCTCAATATAACCATTCATCTTTAGTACATACTGTACTGTAGATGTCCCCAGAGTCATTTTAGTCATGAAGAGCTCCTCGAGATCTCAAACCTTTCAAACCGAGCTTACTCATCAAAAAGCTCTCTAAAATGAAACACTATGATATTAGCATCCATAGCTTATGCTGCTTCTGTAGCTCAGGTGATATAGAGGCTAGCATAATGCAGGTAACCAAGTCACTATCTTTGAGATGTTTACGATATGCACTCTGATCCTTGTCAGAAGCATCAGCAGTAGGGAGATCAGGAAGTGGAATATCTAGGACATAGCCTAGCTCCTCAGATTTGAGAATAATTGTCAAATTTCTCATCCAATCAAGAAATTTAGGTCCAGTCAATTTATTAGAATCCATAAGTGAGCGCAAATTCACACTAGAAGACGTCTTCAATCAAACTAAATGTGAAGAGAGAAAGAATGTTAGAATATAAATACATGCATTATCATAAGGACTTATATGACATGCATGTAACTCCCACTAGTTTCAAAGAATCCATAGTCCTCACTACAAATACAAGAAAAATTATGACAAAGTGTCTTAATGGGTATATATCTGACATTACTAAGAGTGACCTTGGGTTTACCCAATAAACCACCTTAGGTCAATCGGTAGGTACTGGTCATATCAATTGCATCATAGATGCAACTATCGTCTAATGCTATCAATTCGTGATGTATGCATACACATTCGGTTATCAACTCTCAATGTGTGTACATCTGATGTACGCTACCCAATTACGCCTCTATCTATGTTAACCTTAAGTTTACTCAACAAATCAACACTTCTAGTGAAAAATGACCCATTAATCCAAAAATCTTATTTCCATGGTTCGAACATATCCGTATAGAGCAGGCTTGAGTTTACCCAACAACTCTAACTCTAAAAGAATTATGGTTCTCCCCATATTAATGGAAGGTTTTATTTTTCATATTATGTGTGAGGGATTTCATACTCTGGTTTCATATAAGTCGTAGGATTATAGTCACAATGACTATATGGTATCATTTAGGAAGTTTCATCAATCACATTGAATCTATATCTATAACAATATATTATCCCACCTAACCAACCCTAGCATGCATTCTTTAATGCAACCATCTCACAAGGTTTTCTTCTATAGGTTATGACGTGTTATGCATCTAAATATTTGATGTTCGATTCAACTCTTGAATTGAATTGCTTTCTAATGTTATCATTGGTTAATTTCTCAAACCGTATGTTTTCAATTCCAATTCAAAATACTAATATACCAAGTGTAATACCCTCTACTCTGATATACCAATTAAACACTTTAATTGTATCATGCTTGTTATATCTAGTCATACTAGACATGAAATACTAAAAATAGATTAATACAATATTAATATCTTATATTTCCAAATAATTTGAGAACATCAAACTATCACCCTAAGTATCTCTAGGTAGTCTCCACTTCATCAAGACTATTTCGACACTTGTCACATAACTTGTGACGGCCAAAACAATCAAGACAAATGAATATACCAACGAGACGTTAATATGACATATTTGACATCCGAAAATTTTTTGGGAACCTAATTTCAAGCAAACCAGTTTGACATGCATACAACATCAAAGTAACATATTTCTGATAACATAAAAAATGATCCAAGGCATTGAAACCAAAAAAACACATAATCACCACTTCAAACAAACCAGGTCTAGCAATTTTCTCAAAAATGTCCAACTGTCTTTTTCTTGAACAAATCATTGAAAAATTTTCAATAAATGCTTAGAAAATTATAGAGGCTATAACATGTTCCCAACATGTTCCATAAATTTTTTCAGAATTTATTTCCAAGAAAAACTCAACCAACCTCAGCAACCAAGCCAATCCAGAATCTGTGTTCCTCAACACAGACATTCCCAGCAACACACAAGAAATTCTCAAATAAATATTCAATCACCTCAAAAACATTTTTCCATCTTCATAAGAAAATCCTAAAAAATTTCTAGAATTTATTCTTGAATTTATAAGCATGCCTTTTCATGTAATGTGCATAAACATAGCAACCAAAATAGTAGGGAATTAATTATCAAAAACATATCAAATCACATTGATAAATTTTTTCCTTCCACAGACATATTTAGTAACATCTCATGAGCAAATCTGGGTAAGAAAATTTGAAAAAAATATCTCTATACTGATTCAAACTCAACATAATCAGAATGCACGTATGCATAAACACAATAACCAGAACAGTAGGGAATTAATTAGCAAAGACATATCAAATCACATTGATAAATTTTTTCCTTCCACAGACATATTCAGTAACATGTCATGAGCAAATCCGGGCAAGAAACTTTTGAAAAAAATATCTCTATACTGATTTCAAATTCAACACAATCAGAATGCACAACTGTCACAACCAATTGGCAACATCACACATGTTATGGTTTCTCCTTTATACGGGGCATAAGTGGCTCAGATTCTACTGTAGGAAAATCCCAATGCATGCATCACATACACGCAGTGCAAAAAAAAAAAATCCAGAACTTTCCCAAAGTGCAAGATCTATGTGCCTATATAAGAAACCTAGCTGAAAATTCCCAATTCATATACATGTTCTTAACATATATATATAGGAATTTATGGCAATTACACAAATCAATCATTCATATAATAATCATGTACCTTGCGTGTAGTCTCCTTCGTTCTTTAATCTTCTACTCATCGGGTTGTCGCAAACCACAATGACCAAAACAAACCGTCTCCAACGGTATCCACAAAGAGATCGGAGAAACTAACCAAATCAAACTCTTTGGTCCAGAAATGGCTAGGACAAAGATAAAAGTGCTAGGCCTCCTCTTTATTCTATGGAGAGTAATAACGTGAAAGACAAAATAACAAGAAGACAAGAAATATGAGAGAGAATTAAGTAGCTTACTTTACAATTCTTACGATCTTCATCCTTTTACTTGCTTTTATTTTTGTCTTTACTTGTTTTTGTCTTTACTTGTTTTTGTCTTTTATCATTTAAAGACAATAAATGGTCAACTTTAAAGACCCTTCTCTTCCTTTTCCACGTTGCTCACTCATCTTATATATATATATATGCTGAGGTGGTCCAGTCATATTGGAATCGGTCTTATCGGGTCTCAGATGTGAAAGAAACTCCGGAGACTTATTTCAGCAATATCGATGTCGCAATCTCATTAGGACATATCTTGATCTCATCAGGATCCATTTGGTTCTATTGCTCTCTATATTATGGATCTCTATCCAAAACTATTTTACGAATCCTCCGAGTTACTCATATGCTTGTGATCTATTAGGTTCTTAGCTATGTTAGTCACTTGAATTAACCTTTAATCCAAGCAATTCATGAGTGGCGTCTAGCAACACATTATGACCCCCAATTGACCGAAAAGTAAGTGGTTTGATGAACAAACCCATGCTTGTCACGAACCATCTCATGAACCCTCCTATAGAAAATTGTTGTGCAAATCGTGTTTTCACCATGCTATACCCCACTTGGTTATGAGTATGAGCAAGGTGTCAACTCTTATTAGATTGGCTACGTCAAATCTAGCCCAAGTGATCAGTTCTCATCCTGGGACTCATTACTTTATATCTCAATGAAGACATTCTTCATGCCACATGTACTCCGGCCAGAGATTTCCAAGTAATGACCCAGACAAGAGGCCGTGGGTATCATCTTCTGCTATCACAGAAATGGTAAATCCTCTATTGGCTACTCAATTACCTCTGAATACCTCAAGCTATACCTAATCACCACCTTATGAGTGACCTTTGCAAGGTAACAAAGAATAAAGTCAAAGTACAAAATTAGTATTTAAAATATCCTTGAGTACCTCAAGTCTAAGGATACTTGCCCCATTGATATAATGAGATTATCACTGACATTAAAATAGGACATCCATGTGATGATATCATGGTAGGTCATCTAATATACTTAGTACCTCAAGTAAGCATCCACATCTTAACTCTAAACATCTCATGTTTACAGTTTTTGAGATCCACTACTTGATCAAATTAAGGAGTTTGACATGTGTTAGCCTATCAAGATTAATGATGTCTAGTCATATTAATCCTATGACTAGGGATAATTTAGATACTGACATAATTGCACATGATAGGAATCTGAGTAGTATGGTCACATCATGATTTTCGTCATGCTATATCTTATATCATGGACTTCATTAATTTGCTTATAAATCAATATCAATTTATAAATAATGAACACCAAATTAATGAAACATGCCTTTTTTTATTATTAAAAATAAAGTCTATATATAACTTTTTACAAAACGCGCTAAAGGCGATCGCCTTTAGGGCACTACTCTAACAAGTTACAGAAACAAACAGTTGTAAACATAAATTGAAAATCCAAAAAATCATATGACATAAATATAAAAACAAAGTAAAATGGGCCTAACAAAGAAAAAGAAATGGAGAGAGATACAACTAGTTAGGGTAAAGAGAGACAAGAAAAAAAAGAGTAGTCAATTAGAAGAGGAGGGCAAGTATTTATCAATATACGAAATGAAATCATTTTATTATATAAACAAAACAGCATCATTTATGTTAGGAAGAAGTTTGAGCAGTTTAAACGCATAAACAATAGTTTAAGTGGTTAGTCTTTGTAGGGGAGCCATGAGTCCATGTATCTCATGCATGTCTATGTAGCGGAAGCATTGGAATCAAATTTTCAACATCACGTCATCCCTAAAAAATCCAAAATCCATATTTTTGTATAAGCAGAATGTAAGAACATGAAATTATAGCATATATATTTTGTAAATACTCCTCCTTTCTTGAATCTTCTACTTGTTACCAAACACCTTCAACAACCAGTGAAGAACACGTAAAGATGAATAAAAATCAATGTGGAAGGGTGGTCAGAGCACCGAACAAGATGAATTTAAGTAAATGCTCAATTGAGAGTTAGATCATAAACAAATTACAAACAATTAAACTTATACAAAAATTGCATAAATTGCATGAACAAACCTCAAGATCACTCCTCTCAACCTCCAGAACTCTTCTGGACCCTTTGCCTCTCAATTACGTGTCTGTTTATCTTAATTTTGTGTGTACATTAGTGAATAACTCATTTATGTATCACCTATCATAAAGTGGGTCACAATAAGTCACGATTGTGACTTGCTAAAAATGACAGCCATGCAAACTTTATATTTCATCCGATCTTTTAAGCATGTGGCCCTTAAGTTTTTAGTTATTTTGGGTACTTGAATTAACTCTTAATTCGAGCATATCATAAATGGTTTCATGCCACTTATATTAACTCTTAATCCAAGCAAAATGATGCTAATTTACCGAAACGTAAGTGAATTAACACAAACTCTTCGATAGTTAATTATCCAACTTACGAACCTTTCCATAAACAATTACTGTGCAATTTATCCCTTCACCATCCTATACCCCATTTGGTTCAGAGTATAGGCTATGTGCCAATTATCACTAGATTGATTATGTCACATCTAATCCAAGGGATGTTAATTCTAGGCTTGGGGATCTCATTACTCTATGTGTCATTGAGGACTCTCTTCATGACACATAACTGCTCTGGCCAGAGACTCCCGAGTAATGACCCCAATAAGAGGCCATAGATATCATCTTCTTCTATCAGGAGTGGTGAATCCTTTATTGGCTATCCAATTACCTTTGAATACCAATAGCTGTACCCAATCGCCACCCTATAAGCAACCTTATCTTGAGGCAATAAGGAATGGTGTCAAACCACATGATCAATATCCAAGATATCCTTGAGTACCTCAAGTCTAAGGATATTTGCACCATTGTTATGATGAGATTAATCACTAACATTTGATAGATCATCCATATGATAATCTCATAGCGAGTCATCTGATGCACTTACTACTCTTAATAAGCATCCACATATTAACTCTAAACATCTCATGCTTACAGTTTATGAGATCCACTGCTTGATCAAATCAAGGAGTATAATATGCTTTAGTCTTTCTGGATTAATAATCTCCTATCTTATTAATCCTATGACTAGGGATTATTTAGATACTAACATAATTGCACACGTTAGGAATCTTATTATCATGATCTCATCATGATTTCCTTCATGCTATGTTTTGTGTCATAGATTTCATTAATTTTATTTAAGATCAATATCAATTTATACATAAACAAATATCAAATCAATAAGAAATGCCTTTTGCTTTATTAATTGAAATAAAGTTTGTACAAAAGTGCTAAAGGTGATTGCCTTTAGAGCACTACTCTAACATGGGAATTGCAATCTCTAGATTTACAATCTTTCCAAAACCTTAATTAGATATGAAGGTGTCCAAAAACTATCAAGAACCTATGTAAGATCTCTCTTCCCATAATTTACCGATTTGATTTAATTCTCATTCTACTAAATTAACTAACTCTTGTTAGCCCAATTTAATTATTTTCACTCGATTCACCCTCTCAGTTCATCACAGAGTTATGCAATTGTAGAAATTAAATCAAAATAAATCCAGTAAAACACAAACAATCAAGTTTCATTAAATCAAAGATAAAACAACCCAAAGGTGAGTTTAGACATCCTTAACTTCACATAATCCTATCATCATCACATAATTCTATATATTAATAAAATTGAAAATAAACCGAAAACAATATTGGAATGGATGATGGAGGCAGTAATGTCGGGAAACCTCCTATTCTAGGAAGTACTTCACATCGGCTTCTTCTCCACATCTCTCTTCCTTCTTCTCTTTCTCAATCTCTTGATGAACTCTCTTTAGGGTTTCTCAACTGTGGATGATGCAAAAGCTCTCTCTGCTCCTTTGTCTTCTTCTTTAAATACCTTTATGTTCTTAGCAGCCATAGGATTTTTCGATGTTGAAAAGGTCCAAAAATCCCTTGAAACTTGACATTTTTCTTGTTTAAGCTTATGCCCGATGTAGGATGCAAGCCACGATCGTGGCCTACATCTAAGCCTTCTGTAATGATCGTGACAATCAGGCCACGATTGTGGGCTGTATCTTGGGCTTATGTCAAGCTTATGACATATGGCTAACTCCAATGCTTATGTCATAATAGTGGCCTATTATGCCACGTTCGTGGGCCATTGTTTTGGCGTAAGTCTCTCAAAAACTTCTCTACTCTTTGATGTTGACCCTGAAATATTAACAAACACGTTAAGGTACCTTAAAGACAAATAATTAAGCTCAAAGACTAAACTAACCTATAAAAACACTTAAACAAAATTAATTAATAAACTAACAATTCTAAACCTAAACACATAGTAAACGATTAAGTTAACACTCAAATACATAACAAAC
Source organism: Erythroxylum alaternifolium (assembly GCA_027478495.1). Taxonomy (NCBI): domain Eukaryota; kingdom Viridiplantae; phylum Streptophyta; class Magnoliopsida; order Malpighiales; family Erythroxylaceae; genus Erythroxylum; species Erythroxylum alaternifolium. The sequence continues at coordinate 8,492 of JANIIA010039243.1, forward strand.
TAAGCCTTAAAACATGATGCAATTCACACTTGTCAACATCCCCACACTTAAACGTTTGTTTATCCTTAAGCAAACAAAACAACAAACACTCCATACATAATGCAGTAATGAGACAATAGTTTTAACTTCATGAAATCAACTTAATTTTAAACACAATTTTGAGTCATTTCAATCATTAACATGCTAAATCCACGTCCTGAGCTTTTGAACTACATATACATATTATTCCAGACTCAAGTGTGAAATTGATTACCCTTTTTAATTCAACAAATCCATTTATAATTTTTTGGTCATTCAAACTCTATAACTACTCCTAAGTATATTTTTATAAAAAATCAACTATTACAAGTTTGATAGGATTTTATTCAAAAAAAAAATTTATTTACTTTTTGTGGGCATCTACTTAGTCTTTTTATGCGAAGGAAAACATTGGTAATGAATGTCAATCTGGTTACTCAACTAAGTCATGGTTTTTATTAAGGTGCTTAGTTGGAACATCATTATAGCCTTTTCACTCGAAGGCACACATTTTTTATGCGTGTCGATCCAGTTACTCAGCTATATCATGTTCTCAACTGGATACTAGCTCTATTCATAACTCGAAGGCCAGCGGAATAGTTATTTATTATTTATTATTTTATAATTTCAATTTTTATTACCTACCTTGTTGTTTTAGCTACTCGTTTCCATGAAAAATACTAGTAAAGCTACTTAAGTCGAAAGGCCTCAAATTATGAATGAATGTGATAATTTATAGGGTAACAAACTCATATTAAACCCTAACTAGGCTGCATATTTAGCCAAAAATCCAATTCACTAATTTTGATAGCTAAAGATTCTTCATAACCTAATAGACTATGTTCAAAATTAAATCAATTCCAATTCATCAAAGCCATTGACATATTCACACGATTCACAAAGTGCAACCTGACAACTATCATACAATATGCAAAATCACATTCAAAACAGAACATATAACCCTCCCTACATTTGAATAACACATTGTCCTCAATATAAGAAGTGGACAAATAAACATATAAGGAAAGAAGAAACATAAATTAAAGTGAAGACTAAATTTAAAAAGAAAAGGGGGCTAGACAAAGCCTCATGGTGATGGAGGCGGGGATGGTGTTGGAAGTGGCAATTGAACACCCTGAGCCTCGAAAAAACGATGGATACGACGTATGTCCTAGCTTTGACGTCATTGAGCTAGGGCCATCTCCTTCATCCTTCTAGAGTTCTTTGTAATTGTATCTATAATTACCTTGTTGTTTGCAGAGATTGTATCCAGTACTTTCATCCAATTGGTTCTTCTGTTTCGTCTTCCTCCTCGGACTCTTTGCCTACTAAGGCGATGCTATACTCAAACTCACTTGACTAGCCTTGATCTTAACTTACATCTTTTGACTAATATTGCAGAGTTCCATGTTATGGGACTTAAGGATTTCAACACACCATTGATAATGATGATTTAGGAAGTCTGGGAGATGGAAAGTTAAACCACTGCAGTCCACGCCATAATACTTAGCAATGGCAGAAACTTAAGTACCCTATACCTAAATTGTTGCTCCTCTAGTACAGAGTCACAATAATAGCATTCAACACATGTGTGGAGGTGTACATTGGAATGTTGTGATCCATGCACCATAACATGAAGAGTTCCTTTGTTGAACACTTATTGGTTTCTGATTTATCAAAAACTAGTTGACACATGAATTTATGATATAACAAGTGCTCATGGGCCCTCATGATGTTGTTGTGGGCATGTTTGGCATCGAATTGCTTTAACCCAGTGAGCTCATTCTAATAACGAGAAGCACAAAAATCATCATGTTGATCGATAATGGAAGATTCAGGGAACCCACACATATTGTACATGATTTTGATATTTAGTTCGTAAGCTCGTCCCCGTAACCTCCACATTTCTTTAAGGTTCCTAGGTTCATAGGAAAGGAAAGTAAAGAATTCTAGAGTGAGCTCTTGGTAAAAATGAAATTAGAAGTGTATGAATTTTGCTTATTAAATTCTTTCTGCTAAGTTATGTACTTTGTCGTGCAGTTCTAGCCTATAAACTATATCAAAATCAAAATATTTAGGGACTACAATTTGTTTAGCATTAAGGGATTTGAAATGAATACCTTCCTCCTCTGTGTAGATCAGGAAGGGTGTTCTGAAGTCTACTGCTCTGTTCCTTCTCCCTCATCTCGAGACTTGGCTTCATCTCGATGATTGATCCCATTTAGCTGATTGCTTAATGTGCGACATCTTGACTTGTGAGTAGGTAGAGGTTGAAAGAGGTTGGAAATTTGAAATTTTAGTAGAGAGAAGTGAGAAGGTTTGGACGTTTAAAGTTTAGAGAAATGAAGTAAAAATGAAAGTGAGTGAAAAAATGAGGTTAGAACTTTATACATAGGTGATTGGAGGGTAGAATGGTAAAATTTGACTTCAAAATCATATGTCCCCTTTTTACCCTACCGCAAGCCATGATCGTGGCCTAGTTTCCACCAATTTTTTTCTTCTTTTGTTCTTCTCCACTTTTCCCTATTTATGGCCCTTTTACCTCTCCTTGTTTACTTCCTCGATCATCTAATTAATGGCAAAGTCCTATGCCTTCTCGATTTTATTTGAAAATGAACTAACCTAACTACAGAATTCAACTATCTATAAATAAAAGGGAACAACATCAAGTTCATAGTTTATAGGTTGCTTCCCATGCAGCGTTTCTTTTAATGATAGTAGCTTGATGCTCTTCTTTTGCTTATGGTTGTCCGAATGATTGGTGCAATGGTAGTGTAGTCACTGATCTCACAATTTACACGAGTTATCATACTATAGATTCCACCTTCCTTGTGATTCTCCTTCCTTCGCCTTCTTCTACGTGATCGTTTCTTTCTGAATTCATTACCAGGATCCTCGGTGTCTTCCCATTGTCCTCAAGGTTTGGTTTCTTTGATATTAGTTAGAGGTAAAGGAGAACTGTTGTCTTTTTTTGACACTTTGAAGGTTTTTTGCTACTTTCCCGCCCTCAAAGTTAGTTCACCCGTATCAATGTTAATTATTGAGCGAGCAGTGGGTAGAAATGGTTGTCCAAGGACCATAGGGGTTTCCACATCTTCTCTAATATCCAATATATAGAAATATGTGGGAATGATAATTTATCAATTTATACTTGCATGTCTTTAATAATCCCCTTTAGTTGATGAACTATTTTGTTGGTCTTTTTGTAACATCCCGTTACCTATGTTAAAGCTAAAATAGTAAATATGAGAAATTATTGAAAGAATAGAAAGTGCACTTCGTGTTCATGCATAATATTTCAGACACACACATATATGAATATTGAATTTTTGCACATGAAAATAAGTGTATATGCATTCATAGACATTCCAGGTATAATTGATTTATAATTGAATTGTGAATATGATTTTGTGGAGAGTTGTGGGTTTTATATGT
>JANIIA010039274.1:0-11943 GCA_027478495.1 Erythroxylum alaternifolium
AGAAGACTTAAGAAGGATTAATGGAAAGAGTCGTGAATGGCTAAGTAAAGGAATGATTTAATAATGAAATAACTAATATAAAGTGATCATATAGGCCACATGTCACACTCTCATTTGCTCAATTAATTTCTTCCCAATTCAATTCCAATTTTTCTCCAAAATTTCAGTGGCTCAATGCAAAAATTCCTAATTTCATGTGTCTAAGTTTCCAGTGCCATTGGACAGTGAATTTCTCTACCGGTAAACCCTTATTCTGTCACTTGACAATTTTCTGGGTCCGAAAATGACTCCGAAAAATTCCTGAAAATTTTTTATAATTCTCTAAAAATTAGAAAACCCCAATAATCCTCTTCAATACCAATTTTACACACAAAAAGCATGTTTTCCAAAAATTACAATTATTCACAATTAAACCGGAAAATGTCATGAATGCATGTACAATCATTTACATATGCAAAAATTCACTATTCACTATTCATGTGCATATATGAATGCATGAACAAGTCAATACACTTTTAAACATTCCTAACCCATTCCAAATTACCAATTTACCCTTCCCATAAGTGAGGGGATGTTACATTTAATGCAAGAAATGAATAGGAATGCGGATAAGGAAAGGCTTACAAAACATGGTATACATATGGAGGAGAATGGGGGAGATGTAAATCCAGTTGAGGCCTTGAAAGTAATTTCAAATGGTCAGGATCAGGGGGTAAAGTAATTGCAGGGGCGGTAATGGAGCAAGGGAAGTCGTTGGAGATATCAATGAAAATTAGAAATGAAGTAGATATTGTTCAAACAGGGGCAGTTATGAGTCGAGAGGTGATGCCAAATAACAATAGGAATTGTCAAATTGGGGAGTCTTCATGTATTCATAGTCCGGAGAATGGTGTATTGGCAGTAGCAGATGTGGTGCAACAATTCAGTAGGAATGCAGAGGTATTACTTGGAGATCAGAATAATGTGGATGGTTTGGATGTTGAGAATCTTGAACTGAGTACAAATGCTAGGAAAGAAGTAGTTTCAGACAATGTAGTGGGAGATTCAAGTTAGGTTTCTGTTGGATTAGCTAAAAAAAGTGTGGGCAGGAAAAAAGGAAAGGAAAAAAAGCATAAAGGGGTCATGTCCCCTGAGTGTCTTTTTTAGATATATGTCGGTATTAGTATGGAACACTAGGAGTCTTAACGACCCCCTTAAAAAGATGATGGTCCAGAAATTAGTTGTGGATAAAAAACCAGTTTTGGTAGGACTCCTTGAAACTAAAATAAAGGCCAATGAGGTGCGGAAGGGTTTGGAGTTTTTGGGGACTAAATGGAGTTTCATGTCTAACCATATCCACCAATACAATAGTAGGATTTTATGTTGGTATAACTCTAACTCTGTGGAAGTTCGAGTGCTCAAGATGGGGGACCAATTCATGCATTTGCAATGTTGGTTAATTAGGAGGTTTCATTTTGTAGTTACCTTAATATATGCATCAAATTTTGCTTTTCAGCTTGCTAAATTGTGGGAGGAGCTTTTGGATATACATGCGAGGATGCAAGGGTCGTGGTTAGTGATAGGAGATTTCAATTGCTGTCATAATGCTAATGAAGTAGAAGGGGGTATGCAGTTTCATGGTGGTGCAGGAGCTGAACTTAATCAGTTATTTAGTAGCACTGATTTAGTGGATCTCAGAGGTAAAGGTAGACGGTTCACCTGGGAAAACAAGCAAAAAGGTAATATGTTTATCAGGAAAAAACTTGGTCGAGTGTTGGTGAATTAGAGCTGGCTCCGAAGTTGTCTGCTTGCCTTAGCTATTTTTGGAGAACCAGAATTCTCAAACCATGTGTCCATATTAATACAACAAATGTATGATGGTTATCGGATGGGGACCCCATTCAGGTTTTTTAATAGCTTATTGTAGGTAGAGAATTTTATGGATGTTATTTCTCAAGTTTGAAGGACTGAGGTAGTAGGGTATAAGGCCTTTCAACTGATGCAGATTGAAAGTAGTGCTGGCAGAGGTGCTAAACAAAGCCCAAGGGGCATTTCTTCCTTCACGTAGTATTGGAGATAATATATTGATGCCATAAGAGTTATTGGGAGAATATCATACTGGGAAAAAGAGTAATAGTTGTGCAGTAAAGATTGATTTGTATAAAGCTTATGATATGTTAGGTTGGGGATATCTGAAGGATTGTTTGGGAGGGATTGGTATGCCTCCGCGATATTGTCATTGGATACTTCAATGCATCTAAACTACGTCAATGAGTGTTTTAATAAATGGGATTCCTACTAAACCATTTCTCATCACTAGAGAGATTAGGCAAGGGGACCCTCTTTCCCCTTACCTATTCACTCTGGTGAAGGAGGGACTTTCAAGACTATTAACTCGAAAGGTGGATTGTAATGGGCTATTTCAGTATCATTATAAATGTAGTGAATTGAAGATATCATTCTTATTGTATGCAGATGATGTGATATTACTGTGCAATCCGAACCATATGTGATTTTGATGATGATGAATTTGATGCACACCTTTTTTGGGTGGTCGGGGATGAAGGTAAATATACAGAAGAGCGGAATCTTTGTGTCTTTAGATGTATGGAACCTGGAGTGGATTACTACTTTGGAGGGGTTGTCTATTCAAGAAACACCGTTTAGGTATTTGGGAGTTCCGATCATTTCAGGTAAACCTAAATATTCTGATTTCTTGACATTGTTGGAAAAATTGAAAAGTCGTATTAATGCTTGGCAAAATTGCTTCTTATCATATGCTGCTAGAATTACTTTTATTATTTTGGCATTGAATAGTATGAATGTTCATTGGGCTGCTTATGTGGTAATTCCAAAAAGGGTAATCAAGGATATGAAGAGGATACTAAAATCGTTCTTATGGAATGGTAAGCATGATAGTTGTAAGGGAGCAAAGGTCAAAAGGAGCGAACTGGTAGTGCCAAAAACACAAAAGGGCTTGGATATTTTTCCTATAACACAAATGCAAAAGGTCTTACTGATGAAGAGAATATAGAGATTATTTGATGATAAAGAAGTGATGTGGGTCAAGTGGGTCCAAATATATCGCCTTAATGGGCAAAGCTTTTGGAAACTTTAGTTGAGGTATGATCATTCTTGGATGTTTAAGAGCTTGTTGAATCTTAGAGACATGATATATCCTTTTATTAAATGTAGGGTTGGGAATGGAGAGGATACTTGTTTTTGGTTTGATAATTGGAATGATTTCAGCACATTATGGTTGCGGAATGATCTACAAGGTTTAAGAAATAGAATTCCTAAGGAAGCTAAGGTGGCATGGCTCTATCAGGAGAGGGTAAGGATAAATAGCTACCGGTTTCGTTAGTTAATTGATAGCTATGTAAATGGAGTGCAACTTGGTACACAAATGGATACAATGATATGGGTAGCATATCATCAAGGTGAGTTTACGAACAAATCAGCACATGGAATAATGAGAGTTCCTCATGATGATGTCCTATGGGCTAAATTGGTATGGAAGCAGGTATTAAGTCCTAAGGCTACTTTTTGCTTGTGGTTGACTATCAAAAATAGGCTGAGTACTAAAGACCAATGGTTTGGTAGCTATGACCCCCTTTGTGTTTTGTGTAAACATGTTAATGAGAGTAGGAATCACTTGTTTTTTGATTGTGAATATACCAAAGTGGTGTGGAGTAGAATATTACATATGATAGGGATTCTAAGTTTCTCTTTTGAATGGAATGAGGTGTTGAATGATATGATAAGGTTTTCCAGCCCTGGGTAGCATGACAATATCATTATCAAGACATTGTTTCAGAATCACATATGGAGGGATAGGAATCGACGCATATATCAAGAAGTGGAGCAATATAAGTATGAGCTTGCTACTGCAATATTTAACTTGATTAGGGAGTTAATCATAGATAATGGGAAACAAAGAGCCATTAGACAGGAAATCAGATTGTTATGGTCATTATAGATGGTTTTAATGTGATTTCGGATGTATGTTTTCAGTAGTATAGTAGTTGTAGGAGTGATTTTCGTCTTTTCCTTGTAAATGATTGTATATAATTTTCTAACTTTACCAATATATTACTTTTAATTTTTAAAAAAATGTCAAGAAGAGATTCGAGTAGTAGCTGAATCTCTTTTTATCTATGGGGAGTAAAAAATAGTTAGATTGCACCAACGTAAAGATGGGTATGATTATGATATCTCTAAAGAGATATTAGTTCTTATGCAAATAACGCCAAATACTCTCTCAATTGTGATGTAAATAGAATAATATCTTTCAAACTCTTCTTTACACTATAACAAAGTGTATAGCCCTAGTCACTCTGGTTTCTAATTTCATAAAATTGCTTTTATCACTTATCATATGATTGTTAACCGGATTATTAAGGTATCATGTATTCATTTTACCTTTAAGTTCACACTACAATAAACAAGAGTTTTGGTTATATTTTCTTTTGTTATGTATAAAGGGAAGTGAAGCTTTTACGTCACTCTTCAGATCCTATAAGACCTAACATGACGTCAATAAAGTCCTTGGTTCGACTTTGATCTGTATTCCTGATATGTTCTTCTAAGATATTCTCAAAGAACTTATCAAACACTTTTGGCAACAACCTTTATATGCTTTCTCAGGCCCTGAAGATCAAGCCATGCAATTTGTGGAATATAATCTCCCAAGTTAGGATTGGCTGTAAGCTTTGTAAGCTCACGAACAATAGCATTGAACCCTCTCTCATCAAACTCATTGTCTGAATATTTCTTTCCAAAAACCATCAAGCAACTCATATCAGCACTAAGAGAGTAGATTTTGGTTCTAAGATTCACAACCAAATGCCTGCGGTAAGAGGCCTCTTTGATGGACTAAACCATGAGGTCAAGAACTTGTTTTCTCTTGGACTTCAAGGAATTTACTTTAAGGCTATTAAGGAACTTGAGAGTGCAAAGCTTGTGCATGTTTCACCAATAAGAGCCGTAAGGACTAAATCAAAGGTTCTTCTGGTTATAGGACATGTACTTTGAAGTCTCAGGAGGTGGTCTGCTTGCAAAGACATGATCATGAGTCTTGAAAACCAGCTTAGCTACTTCAGTTGAAGATATGTCAATTGTTGGAGCCAAACCTAAATGCATATGCATGATGGCGCCATACTTTTGAGCCAATCCATGTAAACTTTGGTGAGGTTTCTTGCCTAACAAATGGAAGCTACCAACTATCAGCAACCCTCTTGAACTAGGAGGCAATTTTATGTGCATGTTCTTGTCAATACTTAGTGTTGCCTTCAAGAAGAAGAAAACTATAATCAAAGCAAGAATTGCTGATAAAAACCAAACCATGCTGAGATATTTTATGCCCTAGTTTGTTCTTAGATTGAGTGTGTTAAGACTCAACCAATGCACAAAATCTGGGATATCTTTCTATTTTGGATAGTCAACAATTATTAAGTTTCACTGATTTGCTTCCAGATTTATTCCTATTTATTTAGGGATGCAAATAGGCACTAATAATGTATATGCTTTAATTTAGGATCTAAATTAGTCATTGTATTATATATATATTCCTTTTGTTATAAAAAAATACATAGAAATACATTCTCTTTTTATGGTATTAGAGCATCATGAACCTTTTGTTTTCTTCTCCTTACATACAAGAAATTATCCTATTTTCCTTAGCCAATACACATGGCAGAAAAAGACACAAAAGTAACCCAAGACTCAGCCAAGCCTGAGGCTAAGTTCAATAATCCAAATGATCCTTTTTACCTTCATCATTCTGGCCAACCTGGGCCTGTACTCATTATATAGCCGCCAAATGAAGAAAATTATAGCATCTGGAGTTATGCTATGCTCATGGCTCTCAATATTAAAAATAAAGAAGTTTTTGTAAATAGCACCATTAAACAGCCACTAAACACTTCCATCACATAATTCCAACTATGGAAGGGATGCAACAATCTTGTAAAGCATGGCTTTTTAATTCAATCTCAAAGGATATTGGAACAAGCTTAATATATAATGATAGTGCTCATGAAATCTGGTTCGATTTAAAAGATCATTTTTCACGCACTAACAGTGTTCATCTTTTTCATGTTGAATAAGTCATTCATGATTGCAAACAGGACAACATGATTATTAGGGCTTACTACATAAAACTAAAAGGCCTCTGGGATGAAAGTGATGCACTGTGTTGTATTCTAACATGCACCTGTGGCACTATGAAGGAAGTTTTGTAGTTCCAACAAAATCAAAAGACCATGAAATTCCTCATGGGACTTAATGAAGTCTACGCTGCTGTTCTAAGACAGATTCTACTCATGAATCCACTTCCTATGGTCGACAAAGCTCATTCCCTCATTCTCCAGGATGAGAAGCAGCAAGGAATATTGAAGGGAGGCACACCACTGCCTGAAGCTTTAGCTTTTACTATGAAGAATAATTCACAAAACTTTGAGAAGAATTTCAAACTAAAAAATCCTCACTTGAAATATGGAATTTGTTACAAAATTGGGCATACTTTAGAGACATGCTAAGCACATCTCAGATGTGATTATTGCAGTTGGCAAGGCCACACCATTGATGTCTGTCGAAAGTTGCAAAAGATGAACTCTACAGGCAACAAATCTGATCAACAAGAGTACATGAATTATTCCTCCAAGGCCAATAATATAGATGCCAATACACCAACAACCTCTAAACCATTCACTCTCATAGCAGAACAATACCAGAACCTTATGACACTACTTGTTGGGGATAAGTCCAATTTTATGGCCAACCATGTCGATAGTGCATTCGCCATGAGTGATCTTTCAGGTACAACCTTTCATGCTTCTGTTATTGACAAAGAAATATGTTAGATACTTGACACAGGAGCCACAGATCACATGATTTATGCTGTTAATTCATTAACCACAAACTCTCATGGCACCAACTGAATTGTGCATCCACCCAATGGAGCCATCGTTGCTGTCACTCACGTAGGCATCATTCATTTCACTGATTTTGTATTGCATGATGTGTTATGTGTCCCTTCCTTTAAATTAAACCTGATTTCTATTAGTAAGCTTGTTCATAATTCCCACTATTTTGCCACATTCACTAATAGTACTTGTATAATACAGGACCAACGATCGGGGAAGATGATTAGGATGAGAACTGAGTGAGGAGGACTATACTCCACAGATTGCCAAATGCAACACAGCCACCACACCGACCTCTTGTTCCTCGAGACTTTGGCATCAATGCCTTGGTCATCTGTCAAATAAGACTTTTTGTTTACTTTCTCATTCAATTACAAACATCAAATTTTACAATATTTTTGATTGCTCAATTTGCCCATTAGCTAAACAAACTCGTCCTCCATTTCCATTAAGTTCTATTTCCACTAAAACACCTTTAGAGTTAATTCACATGAGAATATTTTTCCTTCACCATCTTCTGTTTCAGATTAACCTCCAATACCTTATCATTCATCAACATATGATGATGAAAACTCCACTACATATTTTCCTTCCAACATTAAAATGTTACAACCCGACCATCTCTCTCAAGAAGAATCTCCTTCCTATTCCAACAACGAAGCTACTTCCCAAGCCATTCCTTTACCTATAAATGCTCCATCCATTGATCAACCTTCTTTAATTGTAGCTACTGATCCACAAATTTCTCCTTTACGACTGACATGTACGACAACAACACCTACTTATCTCTGTGAGTATCATGTTGGTATTTCTCTTCCTTCACGAAACATCCCAGCATCTAACTCAATATCGGTCCAAGCTACAGGTATCACCTACCCCTTATCTAACATTCTTTCATATGATAGATTATCTCCCAAACACCATGCCTTCACCATTTCCCTTTCAATTGAAAAAGAACCATCCTCTTTTGCATGGGCAGTTTGTGACCCTAAATGGCGTCTCACTATACAACAAGAACTTGTTGCTCTAAAAGCCAATGGAATATGGTCTTTAGAGCCATTACCTCCTTGGGAAAAGTTGGTTGGGTGCAAATGGGTATACAGATCAAACTCCACTCTGATGACGCTGTGGAATATTATAAAGCCAGATTGGTAGCAAAAGGCTACAACCAAGTCGAAGGCTTAGACTATCGTGAGACTTTTGCTCCCGTTGCAAAGCTTGTGACAGTTCGCCTTCTCCTTACCGTGGCCTCAACTCAACGCTGGCATCTTCAACAATTCGATGTCAATAACGCCTTCTTACATGGAGATCTTAATGAAGATGTTTACATGTCTTTACCTCCTGGTTTTGGAAGAAAGGGGAAGACACGAGTTTGTAAAATTCACAAATCATTGTACGACCTCAAACAAGTTTCGCATCAATAGTTCATCAAACTCTCCACTGCTCTCAAAAAAGCCAACTACAAGCAATCGAAGGCTGATTATTCCTTGTTCGTCCAATCCCAGAATGGTAAATTCACTGCTCTCCTCATTTATGTAGATGATGTTATCTTAGCAGGAAATAATATACAAGACATTGAAGATACCAAGTTATTCTTGAAAAATCAATTTAAGTTGAAGGATTTTAGACAATTAAAGTATTTTCTAGGTATAGAGGTTGCACAATCTAACAAAGGCATTGCTCTTTCACAACGAAAATATGCTCTCGAGATTTTTGAAGATGTTGGATATCTTGGTGTGAAACCAGCCTCCTTTCCTATAGAACAAAACTTATCCCTTAGTAAGTTTAAAGATGATTGCATTAGTGATTCATCTTCATACCGAAGGCTTGTTGGGTGGTTAATTTATTGGACTATCACACGACCTGACTTGACATATGCAGTTCATGTTTTGAGTCAATTTCTGGGCAAGCCATGAGTACCACATTTAGAAGCAACCCATCGTGTCTTACGATATGTGAAACAAACACCAGGAGAAGGAATCTTTCTTTCTACAGAAAGTTCAATTTAATTGAATGACTTTTGTGATGTAGATTGGGCTAGGTGTTATGACACTCGTCGATTAGTTACAGGATATTGTATATTCCTTGGCAGTTCATTAACTTCTTGAAAAGCTAAGAAGTAAACGACAGTATCACGATCTAGCGTAGAAGCTAAATATTGATCTATGGCCGCAACCTGTTGTGAAATTACATGGATAAGAACCGTCCGACAAGATTTGAGCATCAAGCATTCACATCCTGCTAATCTATAGTGTGACAATCGGGCAACACTTCATATTGCTTCAAACCCAGTCTACCATGAAAGAACAAAGCATATAGAAATTGACCGTCATCTTATACGAGAAAAGGTCGAAGAAGGAATGATCAAGATGACTCATGTACCCACATCACAACATCCAGCTGATATTTTCACAAAGCCATTGAGTTCTTCACAATTCTCGACTCTACTAAGCAAATTAGGAATTATTAATATACATTCCAAACTTGAGAGAAAGTGTTAAGAGTCAGCTAATGCACAAAACCTAGGATATCTTTCTATTTTAGAGAGTCAATAATTGTCAATTGTCATTGATTTGCTTCCAGATTTATTCCTATTTATTTAGGGATATAAATAGACACTAATAATGTACATACTTTAATTTAGGATCTAAATTAGTCATTGTACTATATATATTCCTTTTGTTATCATAAATAAAAATAAAAATATTCTCTTTTCAGAGTGGATACTAATGGTAGCGGACTCTAGCGTACATAAAGAGATGAAAAGTGCGGGAACTACAAAACATATACCAGTCGATGTCATTATCGTGTATGGGACGTAAGGCTTGTTCATAAAAACATGGTTTTGTGGATTGGAAATGATCAAAACATGCTCTTTTAAGAATTTATATTTATTATTTTTGAATTTTATTAAAACTCATCAAAATAATTATTAAGAATCCGTAATAATTTGTAAATTAAAATTTTTGTATAAATTATAATTTAATTTATTATATTTTATTAATCTTTTTTAATGTTTGCTTTATTTAACTAAAAATATAATTGGTATCAACTAAGCTCATAATAAGTGATAAAAGCAATTTTATAAAGCAAACATTAAAAAGGAGCTTAATAATCTGGTTAACAATCACATAATAAGCGATAAAAGCAAATTTATAAAATTAGACACCAAAGTGACAAAGGTCGTATACTGTTGTGATTATATAACGGTGAATACCAAACAATGGTGCAATTGTGCTTGGGAATAAAAAATATATAGATGTTCATAAGCTCCTTTTTAATGTTTGCTTTATTTCAAAACTAAAAATATAATTTTAAGCATTGGTTTAAAAATTTTAAATAGAAAGTCACACTCTTTAACTTCATTAATTTTATTGTCAATGTAATTATGATGGCAATATGATGTTTTTATTTAACTTGAATACTGCCGAGAATATGTGTTTGGAAACTGATGCCAACAGTCCTTTATGAATATGGTAGAATAGGTATATGAGAACTTGAATTTTAAGGGACTCGTTGCTTTTGAAGAGAAGAGGATAGTTAGAGGCATTCCAAGTATAAATCATCTTAAGCATCTTTGTGAGACAAGAAACAGTCAAGAAAAAACTTTTCAAAACAATCAATTTCAAGAGTTATTAATCCATCTCAATTTGTTTATGTAGATATTTAATTTGTTGCTCCACCAACCCTCTATTAAAAAAAAGTTTTTATTTTTTTCTTCTCAATGATGAATATAATAAAAAAATTAGTAAAACTTTTAAATTACAAGTTTGATAATTTTGATGCATTTAAAAAGATTAAAGCATTATTTAAAAAGAAGTAATTTTGAAAAAAAAATTATGAACTGATACAAGTAGAGAATTTACTTCCAACGACTTTTAAGTTCTTTTATGAGCTATATGAGTTTCGATATCCTCTTATTATCTTTGAAACTAATAGTGCAACTATGAAAAACATATCTAAAGGGAAATGAAGCTTTTTACATTATCACACACTTGAGAGAGTATTTCGTGCTATTTGCATATATGAATATTCCAAATAGATGACCGAAATAAAAAATTATTTTTGTTGGATATATGAAGAATTTACTAGTTGCGAATGGCTATTGATTATATTAATCATCCACTTAAAGAATAAGATAGCAATCAATGAAATATCATATTAGGAGTTAATCTGCAAAGATGTTCATGGCTTGACATTTCAATTTAAAAATACAATGGCGTAAAGATTTAACAGTTTAGGTTTCGTAAGCAACAATTAACAAAGAACATGAGTTTGTAATCTAATAATAGAGAAAGTCAAAAATTTTCATTTTTAGTAGACCTTTTATGTAATATTAAATCAGAGTCCAATAAAATAAATTCTTATGTCATTTTCATAATTTATGGAATATAGCATATACAACTTAAAGGAAAAGTTTTTAATTTAAGTTGAATAATTAAATTAATAGTTGTTTATTTATTTCTGATAAACTATTCAATAAGAACAACCAAATTTTCCTTTATTTAGACAAAGAAGTTATATATTCTTCATTGAAAATGAATATAGATATTTTAGGAAAAAATCTTTCTTAAATTACTTGTCCTGAGCTAAAATACATTGAAACATTATTGAAAAAAAGTGTTAAATAATAATAAAATATTTTAATAAATTTAAATTTTTAAAAATTGATGAAGAATAAAATAATTTATTCAGAAAGTTTAATTTATAAGTTATTACGGATTCTTAATAATTATTTGGATGATTTTTAATAAAATTCAAAAATAATAAATATAAATTCATAAAAGAGCATGTTTCGATCATTTCCGATCCACAAAACCATGTTTTTATGAACAAGCCTTGCGTCCCATTCGCGACAATGACATCGACTGGTATGCTTTGTAGTTCCTGTACTTTTCATCTCTTTAAATTAGAGTTCGCTACCATTAGTATCCACTCAATCCAAGAACAAACTAGGGCACAAAATATCTCAGCATGGTTGGGTTTTTATCAGCGATTCTTGCCTTGATCGCAGTTTTCTTCTTCCTGAAGGCAACGC
>JANIIA010039315.1:0-11942 GCA_027478495.1 Erythroxylum alaternifolium
ACAGCAAGCAAACAGGACGAAGGACAGAACTTTTACGTCTTTGTCCACCGTCCTCACCCCTGAAGACACTAACCAAATGCAGGGTTAGAGTATTGAATGTAGACATACATTTATCATCAAACACGAAGGGTACATCCGTGACTAAGAGGTTTGTTAAAGTTCTTGCAATTTGTGAAAATTCCGTAATGAATCCTCGGTAGAACCCAACATGACTTAAGAATCCTCGCACCCCTTTTACATTACTTGGTGGTGGAAGCTTTTCTACCACCTCTGTCTTTGCTCTGTTAACTTCAAACCCTTGATGTGAGACTTTATGACCTAGCACTCTCCCTTCTTATACCGTAAAATGGCATTTCTCCCAATTCAGCATCAAATGTGATTCTTCACACCTTTGAAGAACTCTATCCAAATTAGTTAAACATTTTTCAAAAGAATCTCCAAAGACTAAAAAGTCATCCATGAATACCTCTATCTTCTATCATGTCCATGAAGATTGACATTACGCTTCTCTAAAATGTGGCTGGGGCAATGCAGAGTCCGAAGGGCATCTGTCTGTATGCAAACGTATAATAAGGACAAGTGAATGTAGTTTTCTCCTGATCATCAGGGTAAATAAAATTTTAGTTGTAACCTGAGTACCTATCTAAAAAACAATAGAATGAATGGCCAACTACCCTTTCTATCATCTAATATATGAATAGGAGAGGAAAGTGATCTTTCTTAGTCACTGAGTTAAGCTTCCGATAATCTATGCATACTCTCCATCTTGTGACTGTTCTTGTAGAAATTACTTCTCCACTTTCGCTTTCTATCACCGTCATCTCCCCTTTTTTAGGCATGCATTGCACTGGGTTGACCCACTCATTATTAAAGATGGGATAAATTATTCATGCATCAAGGAGTTGAATAATTTCCTTCTTGACTACTTCCTTCGTGTTAGGATTCAACTTCGGTTGACGCTTCTGCACCATTTTATAGCCATCCTCTAAATTTATTCAATGCATGCAAACATTCGAACTTATTCCTCGAATGTCAGCAATCTGTCATCCGATAGCTTTCATCTTCTTCTTAATGACCTCCACTACCTTACTTTCCTATTTTTCACTAAATTGGTTAGAGATGATTATTGGTAAGGTTTTACCTTTACCAAGGAAAGTATACCTAAGGTGTGCAGGTAAAGGCTTAAGTTCTAATATCTGAGGTTTCTCTAAGGATGGTAGAGTGGGTGCTTTGGTTCGAACTAATTTGTCTTGATGCACTAGAACATCTGTTCCCTCTATCTCATCATCTTCTGTAAATTCAGGATTCTGGTGTTCATTTTCATCCTCTACTTCCAAAGACTTCATTTTTGTAATGCAACTCTCAATTTGTTCTCGCAGTTGATGATCTAATATTTCGACCTTCATGCATACACTACTCGTTATTGGATTCTTTAAGGACTTATTCATATTGAATTCAACCTGATCTTCTCCTATTCAAAATGGTAATTTACCTTCGTGGACATCAATTATGGGCTTGCCCGCATTCATAAAAGGTCTACCCAAGATTAGTAGATAGTTCTTATCTTCTTCAAAATCTACTGGATTAATGAACTTGTTCACTCGCATCAATACATCTTCCACTATTCCCAAGGGTCTTTTAATAGACTGGTCTGCTAATTGAATTAACATAGAGGTAGGCTTAACCCCTCCCAGTTCTAACTTCCTGAATATTGACAAGGGCATAAGATTGATGCTAGCTCCCAGATAGCACAAACACTTAGAGAATTCCATTTCACCAACCACATAAGGAATTGTAAAACTTCCTAGATCTTTCAATTTTGAAGGTATTTGACTAGTGACTATTGAACTGCAAGTGCCAGTCAGGACTACTGTCTGATTTTTCTCCCAAGTACGCTTGTTAGATAATATATCCTTTAAAAATTTTTCATATTTCGACATATGTTCTAACACCTCAACAAAGGAGAGATTTATCTGTACCGTCCTTAACTTCTCAACTAACTTTGTAAATTGTTCATCTAACTTCTTTTGCAATCATTACGGAAACGATACCTTAGGTTGATATGGTGGAGACGCAACATATGGAGGGTATTCGTTCATGTCCACTTCCTTCTCCTTTTCTTAATTCTCCTCCACTAGCTGGGTGGGCTCCTCTCTTGTCCTTATGGGTGGCTCAATTTCCTTCCCACTTCAAATTGTGATAGCATTTAGCTGCTCCCTTGATTTTTATCCTGAAGTGTTGGGGATATTTCCCAACTTTTGTATAGAAAAGGCATTTATCAATTGACTCACTTAGGATTCTAAATTTCAAATGGAAGATGCATGTCTCTTAGTGACTTGCTCAAATTTATCTTCCAACTTTTTGTATGTGGCATCTAAAGTCCCAAGCTTATCTAAAATTTTGTCTAATTTTGAATCCATCGAGCTTGTTTTGTCCTGTTGGAAGCTCTATTGTCCTTGGGGTCTAAACTGTCCTTCATTGTTGTTATTCGACTAGGAGACGTTTAGGAGATTCTTCCACCTAGGGTTATATGTGTTGGAGTAGGAATTATCACCCCCTCCAAATCCAATTTGAGCTCCCAAGGAACGAATTTGCTCCAAGTTATCGTCTCTCATCAAAAAGCAATCCACCGTATTATTATCTAACTGACCATATAGCTCGCACTTCAATTGCGTGACCTTTACCGTAGTTGAGGATGATGCCTTCATATTGCTAAATTGTCGTGTCAAATTGCAGATCTTAGCTTGCATCTCTATCATCTGATCGACAGCAACAACTCCCTTCTGCTCCCTAAAGTTGGTAGGTTGCCGACTACATTCACTAGCATGTAAGCAACTATTGCTATCCATCTCGTATATTAATTCATCTGCTTTATCAACCGTCTTCACCATTAAAGATCCTTCTAACACCACATCGATGGTGCCTCTAGTCTGTGGGCTTACTCCATCATAAAATGTCTGTAGTAGGAACTCCTTGGGTAAATTGTGATGTAGGCAACTCCGCTACTGATCCTTGTAATGTCCCCACGCTTTATAAATAGTTATCCAAGAAACTATCATGATGTTAGTGGGGCTCAATGAGTGACACCAAGCCTTCGCTCTATCCCTAAGCGTAAAGGAAAATAGCCTAATTCTCACTGCATCTTCCGACATATGATGATACCAGAAAGTATCAAAGATCTCGAGAAAACTCAAGATATGATTGTTCAGATCTTTATTTGCGAGTCCATAGAATTGGATGTTCTGTTGAAGCATATTTAGGAGGGCTGACTTGATTTCAAAGAAGACCACTTGAACAGGCAGTCTAGCCACTCCTTGGTTTGCAGGATTGAACTTTGACCTCATAAAGTCGATGAGGGTCCTCTATTATTGCCTACTAGGGTTGACTTCTTGATCTATATTGCGTTGGAACTACTCGGCCATTTTTACTTTCTCGATCTCTTCTTCTTCTTCTCGCTGAGCTTTCCTAAAGGTTCATTCTAAATGTGTTATGTCTAACCCCTCACAACTCTTTTGTTCACACAAGAGCACGATTCCTAAGTAAAACTAACTAAAAACTAAAAAAAATTAAAAACTATCCTAACGCCTTAAACTATAGAACTAATTGCCTTCCTTAGTAACGGTGTCAAAAATTTGTTCGCAAGGTTATGCACGTGCTAAGTTTTAATATTTATAACCTCAGTAAATTTTGCAAGCACACAAGTCGTTCGCGTAGCACCGAAGGTGTTGATCTCATGAGGAAGGGAACTAGTCCTAAAATATAACAGAAACTAAGTTCGCAAAACCTAATTTAACAACCACTGCAGAAATTTAAATCAATCGAGAATCAAATACTAGAAATTAAAGCACCCAAAGAACAAACAAAAGCGAACTCACACAAATAATCTGAATTTCAACCTAGAAGCGACTAATTGAGAGAAAAGGAGAATATATTCTAAATTAAATAAAATCTACCCAATTATGAAAATTCTGATTTACTGGGCCTAGATGATCCTAGGGTGAATTACTCTCTCTCGAGTTATAATTCTTAACCCTAATTAATAATCTCTTATTTAAATTATGGAAATTGCAATCTCTTCATCTGCAATTTGTCCAAAACCTAAATTAGTTCTAACGTTGTCTATTAAACTATCGAGAATCTTTGCTCGATCTCTCGTTACATGACTTTACCAGTTTGATTCAATTGTCTACCTATCGATTTACCTAACTCTTATCAAATCAATGATTTTCACTAACTCACCCTCTCAATTTATTTCCCAGTTATGAAGAATCGAATTGAATCACAATAAATCAAAATAAAACACAATCAAAGAAATTTTATTAATATCAAGAATAAATAAACCCGATGGTGAATTTAGATAGAAAAATCATCACTCAATGACAAATATTTCTAATCAATCTCAAATTTCATACATCAATGAAATCGAAGTAAAAATTAAAAGATACTGTCAGAATGGATCTCGGAGTCGCGATTACGAGAAACCACCTGTTCTGAGAAGTAGGTCATGTCAAGTGTATCTCCGTGCCTCTCTTCCTTCGTCTCCTTCCTCAATCAATTTATCTCCATCTAGGCTTGTCCTTAGATTTTTGGTAGAATCTCACATTTGTGCTGCTCTCTCGGCTCTCTAAAATTTACTGTGGCTGCTAGGTGTTGTTCTATTTATTTGGTAGTAGCTCTAGGTCAAACTTGGGGTTAAAATGGTCCAAAAAATCACCTAAAAATTGAGTTTTAATGTAAGTTTGACGCAGGGCACGATCGTGGCCAACACTTTTTCCTTTCTATCACGATCATGACCTTAAATGCATGATCGTGGCCTAACTTGATGCTCTATGTCACGATCATGGCTCCTAGTGCAAGATCGTGGCCTGGCTACCTCTGGCTCTTCATCTTTTATCACGATCGTGGCCTATATGTTTTAGCCCAAAACTCTTTAAATCTTCATCTTTCTTCCCTAGTTACCTTGCAACACTAGCACACACATCAAGATACTTAAAAATATACAATTTAAGCTCAAAGATTCAAACTAACCAATAAAAACATAAAAACTAATCTAATTAAGCCCTAAATGCATGCTGAACACTTAATTTAACACAAATTGCATAACAAATTAAACCCTAAAATATCATGCAAAACACTACTATCAGTAGCTTCATAACTAATGAACAAAGCCTTGCTCACTAAAAAGGCTTGAAGGTTAATTCAAAACAAAAACAATCGCTATGGGTTAGGTGGGTTAATTCTTATTACATCAAAGGAAAATCTCTTTAAAGTTTCTAAATTTCTAAAAATGCCTAAGCACTAATAAAATTGATTGGCAAAATTGGCGACCTTTTGAAAATGTAATGTTAATATTGGGTTGGTAATAAGAGTTTTTTCAGCTTTCGGTTTGATCCTTGGTCTCTTTGTGGCATCTCCATCACCAACCTGAACTAGAGGCCTTCACAAGCATTATAAAGCATGATGCTAAAGTCGACTATGGCCTAAGCATACTAAAATAAAACTCAAATCATAAAGTGTCTTCAAATGAGGCTCAACTCCTTTGTAAACTCAAATTGGGAAGATATGAAGATAAATTCAACTGGAAGATGGAGGCATCAGGGTATTTCTTTAATCACTGAGTTAAGTTAATGTACAACCAGAACCAACCTCAAGTTGAATGGCATCAGGTAGTATGGTACAAAAACTATAGCCCTAAGCATCCACTTGTATTGTTGAAAGCTTTCAAACTAAAGCTATCCACCTTAGATAATATAAGCAGGTTTATCCATATCCCCAATTAATATACCATGTAGGAAGGAAGGTGAATATGATGATCACCTCTTTTTCCTATGTCTATATTCTAACCAAATTTGGAGATCTATAATGGTGCTATGTAGTATACAAAATATGCCTTCATCATGGTTAGCTATATCAGAATGGAGCGAACTAACCCACATAAATGAAAGAGATAAATGGATAATGCACATAGCATTAGCTTGCCTTGTTCATGT
Organism: Erythroxylum alaternifolium; assembly: GCA_027478495.1. Classification (NCBI taxonomy): domain Eukaryota; kingdom Viridiplantae; phylum Streptophyta; class Magnoliopsida; order Malpighiales; family Erythroxylaceae; genus Erythroxylum; species Erythroxylum alaternifolium. The sequence continues at coordinate 5,991 of JANIIA010039315.1, forward strand.
CATCTAGATTAAGAGAAACAATAATCTTTAAGTCTCTTATGCAAACTACATAGGACATTACTTAAAACACTGTAGACAAAATTTGGCTTCATATCAATCTAGAAAATAATTTATTTTTTATCATATCTGTTGTTATGTTAACTTAAAAAAGTGTCAAAGTAACCTAAATAAGTAGTTTGGACATCAAAAATTGGTTAACGGATTTATGCCTTAGAGGTAGCTTGGTCAACCAAAATTCTATATATTGATATATTAGTACATTAAAGTAGTTTTATTTTGAAAATATTTGGTCAATAAAAACAAAAATAGGTCAATTAAACACTCTAATAATCACTTTTTTAAAAAAAGTTCTAAATAATAACTTATTTTTTAATAAGGGGTGATATAAAAAATGATAAAGAGAGAGAAAATAGTGATTTCAAAGAGGGAGAAAGAAGATTTAACTTTCATACTATATAAGGGACATACGAAAAAAATCGAGAATCTACATCATAAAGGAAGCATAAGTGCATTAATTTAACTAATAATAACATAATTGAATGGTATTTTGAGTAATTTATTTGTTCGAGTGAACACTAATAAACTCAATTTGGGTTTGTTAGGTAGGGTGAACAATTGATTCTTATTATTATATTTTATTTCTTGTGAATTATTTCATATCTTCATCTTTACAAATAATGGAATTGGAAAACTTTGTTGAAATATTATGCAAGGTTTGCAATAAGTTAATTGATCAAATTAACAAGATTGTCATAAAAAATGAGTGAAATTGTGAATGATATTCACAGATAAAATTTTATGTTTAAGGTGTGTAAAGGGTATTGTAGAGAGATCATTGATGATTGTTGAATAGTGTGGGACTATACATCATTGATTCAGTGTCTTATATATGATTGCTATATGATGTGATAGATATGATTTACAATGAGATCAGAGATCAAGTTATGATATGTGAATATGGTATCATGCATTATAATTGACCAGGGTCTATATCTATTATTGTATTAATTTAAGTACTAATCCATTATTTAGGATAAATATCTAGTGTCATATTAGAGCATATGCTAAATTGTTAACTAGAGTGAATACCCAACACTAAATTAAACTAGGTACTAATCTATTGGTTTAAAAAAATGTACTAGTGAGAAAAATGTTTGATGATTACCTTATGCTTGCACGTAAAATTTCTGTGTTATTTTGGAACCCTTGAATGTTGCATTTAAAGTGATCTATTTTATATTGCATGGTAATTGTGTTATATTGCCTACGATTGTTATTAACAAGTTAGTTGAAATTATGAGTTTTTATATAGACATAAGTGTCGTATAAATTTTGGTATATTTTTTTAGTTTTATAATGTTAAAGTAGGTAGTTTTTCTTAAAATTTAATGTGTTACTTTATTATAAATTTATCTTACAAGTAAGGAGACCATAAAGGAGCATATAAATTCAACTGGAATGAGAGAATGACTTTATAAATACTAAGCATCAAAGAGCTTATAGCTAAACATATAAAGTATTTTAGTTATTTATCAAGGAATTTTATATTTTTAGTAATCTGTATAATGGATTATCATTAGTTGTTAGGCTGGATGATTGTTGGAATTAATGATAAAATGATTTCTTTTATATTTGAGTATATTAGTATTTTAAGAATATGTTAGTATAGTTAGTTATGCATGTTAAGTAAACCACAGCCCTGTGGATAAACATTAGCCTTACCCTTAGGTGAAGATATATCAAAGGCCCATGTTTCATTAATTTAGGCTTAGGTCATGACAATATTTCATTATTTAGGAGCTCATTGACTGACCATCACAATAAAGGAATGATTTGAAATTTTCTATGACTTATTATAATATGACTTCTTTAAAGCCTTTAGGAATAGGATTGTTAAATCAGGTGAGTTTGCTCTCAAAACTTCTTCAAAGTCTCTCAAAATAGTATTGTTGAACCAAGTGGCTTCTTGTCCAAGATTTTGATGATTAAAAGTTATTTAACTACTAATAAACTTCGATTTGAGTGTGATAGACATGAAAATTTCATATAAAGGCATAATTAAAATTATTGTCTTCAATTGAGGAAAGGAACAAACTTAAAGCCATAAATGAATTTACAAGACTTGGAAACTTTAATGTGATTTGATTCACTTAAGAGAATTAAAAATGTTATGAATTAACTTGGAGAGCATTCTATTAGGTCTTGGATACTTAAAACAAATAATAAAGTCGTTAAATACCTTAAACGGTATGAGATCGATTGAACTTATTTGATTAACTAAACTAACATTTGCGTTTTAGGTCATAATAGTCTTGTCTTACCTCATTATTAAAAGCGATACTCTCAATAATAAATAAAAGATTGAAAAAAGTATAAGAAATCTCTTAAGGAGAAAAAGTATACAAAAAATAGAATAATAAGAGATTTGAAGTGTTAAAAGATATTCAAAACTTTTGTTTCAATTATGTTTCTTATTTCTAAAGTTAAAAACCTTTGTTGTTATAAAAGTATTATAAATGTTGAGAAAAATTGTATGATTGTAAGCCTAAAAAGTGTGTTAGAGAGAGTCTGAAAACCTAAAGCCTATAAGGTTTTTCCTAAGTCTTAATCAAATAAAGAACATATATAATATATTCAAAATTCCTGAGTAGAGCTTGGACATAGAGGTTAAGGACGATCAAACTTATAAATCATAATGTTCATGTCTATCCCTACATTTTTAATTAATCTATATTGATATTATATGATTTTTATTATATTTGTTCTACACCTTAAGCTTGCATGAATTGCACTAAGGTATGCTTTAGTATATTGTTTGTACAACCAAGACTGTAGGGCTACTAGCTTGAAGAGATTACGTATAACTTGATATTGCATTTCCCCTTATGTTTTGTTTAACAACAACATGTACTAATTATGATTAGGCTTTTACTACTTTTAAACAATTCCTTATTATGTAATTTTTAAGATATTGGCTTGTTTATTCTTTAATAACTAGAAATGATGTTAAGTGACCACTTTATCAAGGTTAACTTGTATTTAGCTAACAATATAATTGATAGATAAATATTTGACTATTTTTTGACACCCATATTTAATGTATTTTGCTTGATATTTGATAATTTTATTGTATATTTGGTCCTTAATATGATTTAATTGTGCTTTTAGGTGATAAATGCCTCTATAAACTTAAAAGAGAAGAAATCAGACGAAAATGTGGCTAAAAAAAACAGCAATTTAGAAGAAATGCACAGCTATACACTTTTATATGTAGTACCCTTTTGCACACCCATGCACTTTCTCAATATCAGGTAATTTTCGATTATGAACGTGTGCACACGAGCATACATAACCCAGAAAGCCTAATTTTCATTATCAAAAGACATTTTTAGCTGTTAATGAAAAGGGGAGAGTTGGGGAGGCAATTTCCAAACATGGAGAACATCCAGAATGGATGATTTTGGTCCAGAGAAGCGGGAAACATGAAAAAATCATCGGAAGATCCATCGGAACACAAGATCAAACCTCTACATCACATGAACATTTAATAGAAGACAATCAGGGAGATTTAGAATTATGATTCCATTGTTTTCGATTAATTTTTATTTCATTGTATGTTTGACTTTGTATTCGATCATGTGTAACTAAACGTCTAGTTAGTATTTAGGTTATATGAGCCTTATGTTAATAATTTGATTCTTTTATTAATGCAATTGGTTTAATTGATTTTTTTGATCTGATTACATATTTTATTGATAATCTGATTTCATAGGTAGAGATTGAGAAATTCTAGTGTGAATAGGTATACCATAATTAGGAGGAGTTGATCGCAACCCTTGAGATAGGATGACATAAATTCTCCATATTAGGGTCAAACCTAATAAAGGGACTCATAAAACGGTAACACAATCTTATAAGATTTAACCTGAGTAATTCAGTTTGAGACCTTAGGATTAGTTGTTACTAGTCTCAAGTTCAGCTATTAGCATACCAAAGGAGTCTCCACGGTCTAATAAATTATCAAAACAATTGCATGATAAAAGATCAATTTGTTAAGGGTTGAAGGGGATTTGAACCTAGTTACTAATTTCTGTTAATGATAGTTTTCTAATTGAATTCCACTATCTTTGTGTTCATTACTGTGTCCTATTTCTTTAATTGTTTCATTTATTGTCTTTTAATTAAAAACTTAGAATTAATCCTTAGGCTAGATAATAAGGAAAGGGTAATTACTAGTATTCATGTTCTTCGAGAGATCGACCCATACTTATCGGTACTAGCTATAGCTATGCTGTGCACTTGAGGTTTATTACAAATTGACCATATAAGTCAATCAATAATCATCAAATAATTTTAGCATATTACTTTAACCTAGTCTAAGATCATGTATCAATAAGGTGAGTTTTTTCTTAATGTACCTAATACTAACATTAACAATTTAGGCAAGTGTACCTATTGTCTTGTAGTTATGTCGAATACTATCATTCCCGTTTAGATCTAATTGCTACTAAATCTAACTGTCCTATTATTATCAATAAACAATAAGGATAGATATGATATAGTGTAACCTTAAATTTACTATAAATACTAATATTCTCCTAAAAAATAAAATATAAAAATTAAAAATGAAAATAAATTAGATATAATAAAACATTCAAATTGGACCTTCCTTAACATCAACTTATAGTCATAATTTAGTTGTTTAAAGTTTTTGTTCATTTAGATCGATTTCTATATTATTGAATTGCTTTCTCTTAGGTTATGTTTAGTTGGGGTTTAATAATGGAATGGAATGAAATGAAATATTATTCCATCGTTTAGGAGGAGGGTTTATAATGGAATGGAATAGGATGGGATGGAAGAGGAAGGTTTCATATTATATCACATTCCATCCTAAACAGTAAAAATGAAAAACCTCCAATTTGGGAGGTTTAGGATAGAATGTAAAATATAAACAACTTTACACTATATTACATTATAAACTCTTCATCCAAACAACACTTCACTAAATTACATTATGAACCCTTCCATTCCTCCCAAACAACAATTTTTTAATATTAGATCCATTCACATTCCATTCCATTATAAACCATTCCATTCTATTATGTTCCGTTCCGTTCCATTCCATTAAAAATCGTACGTCCAACCAAACATAGCCTTACGTTGTAACCACTTATTCTTAAATTGGTTAACCGATATCTATCTAATTAAAATCCATATGGATGTATTAAGATTTATGAAATTCTATAAAAACAAATAACCTTTTAATACTAGACAATTGATATCAACCTATCTCTAACACCCTATGCCTAGGCCAATCTATAAGTAGATTTTATTAAATAGTTGTATGCAAAATGAGACTTGATTTAATTTCTATCTTTAATCAATGTTAAGAATAACAAACAAAGTACAAAACTCTTTATAAAATACTTGAGCTTAATATATATAAAACAATACTATAATTCCTCTTTTAATAAAATGTAAATATTCATAATTCTTGAAACGTGAACAAAAAAGTTTAGAAATTAAAAGGTAAGTTTTTTAAAGTGATCCTTCATTTTTAAATGTTCCCTTTTTCATTGGTATTATCTCAGATATCTTTTGTCTTTGAAGATAAATAAGAAGTCTTACCCGACAGTTTCTCTGTCTCCTTAATTTATAAATCATAAATAAAAATTTTAAAAGTAAAAGTCCTTAAAAATAAGGTTTCTTTTTCTTTGTATGTTGTAGATCAACAACGAAAATGGAATAAAACATGTTCATGTTATAGTTTGCATTTAACACTGTAACTTTAATATTTAATCTAGAGAAGCGTATGAGGTCTAACATGCCCATGTTTGTAACAGCCCAGACCACCCGCTTGCAGATATTATCTGCTTTGAGCCTCGGCCTCTCGGGCCTCGCGCTCTCACGGTTTTGTTTTTCCGCAGGACTTCCCAGGAGGTCACCCAT
>JANIIA010039465.1:0-11931 GCA_027478495.1 Erythroxylum alaternifolium
AATTAATTGATGCGAGGAAAATATAACAAAAAGGGGGTTTTGGATTTTAATCAATTTAAAAAAATAAAACCAAATGAAACTATCAAAAACAAAGTAAAGAAAGTAGACAGAAATAATTAAAGTGTCGAATATGAGTAAAGTCAAGTTCTAGGTTCAATCTCAGCCTAAACATAATCAAGCATATTCCATCATCCTAACATCTTTACAACTCTTTTCAGACTATTGATCTGAGACTAATAGAACGCTCTACTAATCCCAGTTTTCCCTTAGGTTGTGCTTAATCAAGACATGATCATTAATTAAACCTAACTACCAAAGAACCTAGGATACAATCTTTAGGTTTAATTTGGCAGCTGCATTATGAAATGGAAAACAATCACTATAGGGAGTAACCTTATATACTCGGGTTATCTAACCTAAGTTATGTTGTTCCTAACAATATGAGATTATTAGACACTACTAAGAAACATTAAAAGTAAAGATTATGGATTAAAATCAATGTTATAGCAATAGGTTTGAAATAGAACAATCAAAATCATCCATCCCAAAACTTGATCAAATCAACATAAACAACATAACAATCTGAACAAAAATTGCATGTTAATATGAAAAGATTGCTTAACTGTGACTTGGCATTGAAATCCCCATAGAACTGACTCAAAAGCTTATTCCTCTATCTCCATCCTTAAGCTCTCATTATCGGCCCTCCATTGCCACTATCAGAGCTTAAAAATGATGAAAGAATGAAGAACAAAGAGAAACAAAGCTTACAACTCTCTCTCTTCTCCCGAATGACCTCCTTCTCTACTATCACACCCTTCTTTATATAGTAAAAAAATAAGTTTGAAAATTAGGACACCTGGTCATATTTTATGACAGCTAGCCTTCTCACCCTCATGAGTGGCCTCTCATAGGCGTCCCATGACTTACTTTTCACGACTGTGAGAAGCTTCTCATTACCGTGAGAAGCAATTCACCTTTGTTGCTTTATTCTAAGTACAACCATCCACCTTTGTCTTTTTATACATTAAACGTTGGTGGATTAAAAGGACAGCTGGCTGGAAGCATAAGAAATCGTGAGAAGCAGCTAGAAGATGGCTTCATTGTAAGAAACATTTGGTCACCTTGTATGGGAGTTGTTATGTGCATGTATGGACGTTGGTGTGAGAAGCAACTAGCTAGGTATAAGTATGAGACTTCACTTAAAATTGTATATCCCTTCTTTCAATCCTCTTCTTGTTCTTGCTCCATTCAATATAATCTATACATTGAGAAGATGGTTTCAATGAATATGCTTTTGGGTCACTTTATCTCATTTACTTCTAAAATGTACCTATAATCTAATATGAGTTAAAATGAGTATCCTAATCATTTCTAAGGCATTAATCACTAAGTATAGCATATGAAATGAATCAAAATTTAAACACATATCACGTATTATCAAACTCACAAACTTGGGAAGATAACTAGATGGTAGCATTGATAAAGAGCTGTAATTCCATCATCATTTGGCGTATGCCTTCCAAACTGAAGGACTCAGGGAGCTTTACAATAACCCGTATAGTTGGTGATTTAGAGTTTGCAAAATGTTTATGTGACAAAGGCATAAGTATAAACCTTATGGCTTTGTCAATTTTTAGGAAATTAGAGCTAGGAGATGTGAAGCCAACTTCTATGCTTATTTAGTTAATAGATCAATTAATAAAGAAACCATTTGGTATGGTGGAGGATGTGTATGTAAGAGTGGACAAGTTTATCATTCGTACAGATTTTTTCGTGCTAGACTTTGTAGAGGATCAAAGTTGTCCACTAATTCTTGGTAACCCTTTTTTGAGCACTGGAAGAGCTTTGGTAGATTTCTATCAAGACAAACTCATCCTTTAAATTGTTGATGAAGAACTGCAATTCAATATGAATAAGGTATTAAAGAATTTAAAGGAGGGTAGCTCATTCATAAGAATTGATGTAGTCGAATCTTTAAAAAAAGAGGAATAGGAACCACTGATATAAGACATAAAACAAGAAGAATATAAGGAAGTACCTGCTCAAGAAGTGGAAGAAGAAGAGGGAATGAGGGTGATTATGAGAGAAGAAGAGCAATTCACCTTCTTATAGGCCAAATTGCTAGATTCAATAAAAGATTCAAGGAGTTTATGCTAGAGAAGTGCTCTAAAGGCAATCACCTTTAGCACTTATTGTACAAATCTTTATGATTAATAAAAAGTCATTTTCAGTAATTTGATGTCCATGTTCTTTATAAATTGATAGTGATCTTAAATTGAGTTAATGAAGTCCTTGATACATTACATAGCATGAAGGAAATCATAATGAGATCATGATAATGAGATTCCTATCATGTGTAATTATTTTAGTGTTTAAATTATCCCCTAGTCATAGGATTAATGAGATAGGACATTATTAATTAGACAGACTAACACGTATTATACTCCTCGATTAGATCAAGCAGTGGATTTCATAAGTTGTAAGTATAGTTGTTTAGAGATAACATGTGGATGCTTACTAAGAGTAGTAAGTACATTAGACGACCTGCTATGAGAAAATCATATGGATAATCTATTTTGGTTTCAGTGATAGTCTCATCATAGCAGTGGTGCAAATATCCTTAGACTTGAGGTGCTCGAGGATATCTTGGATACTGATCCTATACTTTGACTCTATTCCTCGTTGCCTCTCAAAGGTTGCTCATATGGTAGTGATTGGGTACAACCTGAGGTATTTGAAGGTAATTAAGTAGCCAATAAAGGATTCACCACTCCTTATAGGAGGAGATGATACCCACGGCCTCTTGTCAGGGTTATTACTCTGGAATTTCTGGCTAGAGTGGAAATTTCATGAAGATAGTCTTCACTAAAATATCCAATTGAGTAATGAGCCTCAAGGACAAGAACTAACATTGCTTGGGCTAGATGTGACGTATTCAGTTTAGTGGGAGTTGACACTTTAACCATACTCTGAACCAAGTGGGGTATAGAATGATGAAAGGACAAATTGCACGGGAACATTATCCATAGACGGGTTCATAATCAAACTACTAACTTTTCAATCAATTAGGGGTCATGATGTGTTGCTTGATGCCGCTTATGACTTGTTTGAATTAAGTGTTAATTCAAGTGGCTAACATAATTGGGAATCTAATGGGTCAAACACAATGGAGATGCAAATAATGAGTAAAATGATTTTGGAAGTGGATCCAAGATATGAGAGATGCATAACTAACCTACAAAAATGTGGTAGTTTAGGGTCATTTGAATCGTATGACACATGTGAATCTTGCTTATAATGTAAGATGACAAAATTACCCTTTAATAAGTAAGATGACAAAATTACCCTTTAAAGAAGGGGTGAATGTTTTTATGCTAAATTACGTGGGATTAAAAGCCACTTAATTCCCATTAACTCTCCATTGATGTTTGGGATGAGTGGAAGGCCATAGGGTGTCAAAGATACTTCATTTTAGTGCAAAAGTTGTAAGAAAACAAAGTTTCTTTTGTGAATTGTTCACCATCTTCTAAAATACTCTCTTAAAGAATACAAAGCTAGCAATTTGCGTGTGTTCTAGCCATTCTTCTTAAAAGATTTCAGACTTTGCTCTTCATGTGGATATCAATAGAGATGTCCTCCTTTGGTCATTATGGTTTACAACAACCCAAAGAGGTGAACACAACGAAGAACGAAGGAGATTGTAAGGTAGATATCTTAAGTTTATGTTTTATTTTACTACATCTAATGGCACACGTTTGATTCTTTATTTTTTGGGTTTCATTTTATTTTCCACTGCATATTCTAATAGTTGATGCATGTGATGCATGATCAAAACCCATTAGTTTCATCATCCCCTATTTTGTCGACAGTTTGTTACTAAAAGGGCCATTACTGAACTTAATCGATTTTCTTTATTTTATCAATTTTTTCCATCTTATTATATTTCAATTAGTGACTTATTTATAGGCTACTAAATTAAAATTGGACGAAACTGGTGGAAACAAGCTACTCATAATAAACCTAGGTTGAGTATAGAAGGAAGAGTACGTCAAGCTAATCACACTAACTAAGCATTACTTGGGAAGCAACCCAAGAATTAGAATTTTTATTATTTTTTATTTTTAGTTTATTTTATGGTACTTTGTTATTTTTATTTTATGTTTATTTTGTAGGGAGTGAATTGCTAGAATTTCTTGACCGAATTTATCTTTATTTTTATTGTTTTTTCTCGCATTAAGGACAATATATTGTTCAAGTGTAGGGATGTATATGCAATTGCATAACATTTATGTGTGAATTTTACATTTATATATAGCAATTATGCATGAAGTAGTTTTTTTTAATTAGGTTGTCATAATGTAAATATTTTGCTGCATATGTGTGCATTGTATGAATGTGTTAATGGCAAGAAATGAATGGAATTGGCTTACTTTGAACATGATCATTTACATCGTAAAGGCATAGTAACTTAAGAATTTTGTGTTTTAAGTGTCTTTAGGATGAATCAATAACAACAACAACAATACCCAGTACGAATTTTGCTGGACCATGGGATTTGGGGAGGTCTAATAGTATGCAACTTTACCCTTAAAAATAAGTTTCCTTCATAAACATTCACCAAAGCTCTTACTGTATTCATAAATGGCCTCCCAAGAATCGGTGGACATTTCCAATCTTCCTCAAAATCTAAAACAACATATATCGAGATAATTAACTTGTCATCCTTAACTAATACATCCTCCATCACTCCAAACGATTTCTTGATCAACTAGTCTACCAACTAGATAAGCATAGATGTTGAATTCATGTCTCCCAATCTCAATTTCCAAAAAATGAAAAAAGGAATTAAGTTAATGCTAGCCCCTAAATCACATAAACATTTGGAAAATTCAAGATTACTAATTGTATAAAGAATAGTGAAAATCCTTGGGTCTTTCAACTTTGAGAGCATATGATTGGTAATTAAAGAGCTACAACTTTTTGTCTAACACCATTTGATTTTACTTACAAGTTTGTTGGTTAAGATGCCCTTGGGAAATTCGGTATACTTAGGCATATTCTCCAAAGCCTCTACAAAGGATAAGTTAATCTGCAACTGCTTTAGCTTTTCTAAGAATTTGGAAAACTGTGTATCCATTTAGGTCTTATTCAACCATTATGGGAATTGGATTTTTGGAGCATGGCGGTGGTGGCACATAAGGTTTCTCTTTATTTTTATCCTCCTCTTTTCCTTAGCTTTCTTTATGGGGGACAGCTTCCTTCTGTTGTAGTTCTTCTAACTCCTTTCTATTTCTTAATTTAATAGCCTTCAATTGCTCCCTTGGATTGGCTTTTGTGTTACTTAGGAGACCCCCCATGTTCCTTGTTGATAACGCATTAGCAAGTTTACCTAACTTGAACCTTCAATTTTGAATGGAAAAGAAGTGGTTCTTTACTATTTGATCAAATTTTGCTTCCTTTCTTCTGACTTTCCTTCTCTTCTGACTTTCATCTTAGCTATTGAACTTGGAGTTTAGCATATCCATTAACTTGTCCATATTTGACTCCAAGGATCCAAGTCTATCCTGCTAAAAACCTAGTGAACTTTATGCTTTCATATTATTTCCTACATTATTAGTCCAAGAAAAATTTGGGTGGTTCTTCCACCCAGTATTATATATATTAGAGTATGGATTGTTACCTGATCGCAGGTTTCCAATATGAAAAAGTTTTAATAATAATATTTTGCAAGCGCATAGGTTGTTTGTGTAGTACCTAAGGTGCCGATCCCAGAAGAAGAGTTAATCTAATCTTAAAATCTAAGGCCGAAACACAATTCACAATAATCCAAAATGAAAAAAATTAAATAAGAAATTATTTCAATCACACAATTAATTCCAACAATCAAATTCAAAAATATAAACAAGATAGCAGATGCAGCACCCAATCAAGAATCAACTTAGGAACTACCAATTGAGAGAAAAAGAAATTTTATCCGACTTTAATGAAAACCTAATTGATTATGAATTTATTGGATTACTATTTTTAGACAATCCTAGGGTTGATTACTCTCTCTTTAGTTATAACCATTAACCCTAATTATTATCAGATTATGGGAATCGCAATCTCTCGATTCATGATTTATCCAAAACCTAAAACTTAAGTTGTCCAAAAACTACCGAAAACCTATGCAAGATCTCTCTTTACACAAATTTACTGGTTTGATTTAATTCTTGATCTATTAAATTATCTAACTCTCGTTAGCCCAATTTAATATTTTTTACTCGGTTCACCCTCTTAGTTTGTTACCGAATTATGCAAGTGCAGAATTGAAATCACAGGAAATCCAATTAAAATGCAATAATAAAATTTCATTAATATCAAAGACACAATATCCTGAAGGTGACTTTAGAAATATCCTCAACATTCAACAAATCTATCATCTACAGCTATCTCAAATTCTATACAATCATAAAAATTGAAACTACACTAAAAATAGACTCGGGATGGATGACAGAGGAATCAACGGTGGGAAACCTCCTATTTCAGGAAGTACTTCGTGTAGGCTTTGTCTTCACGTCTCCCTTCCTTCGTTTCTTTCTCAATCTCTTGATAAAACTCTCCAGGGTTTTGAGATTATGGCTGATATAAAAGTTCCCTCTCTTGTGTTCTTCTTGCCTTTAAATACCTTTTGTTTCTTGAGCAGTCCTAGGGTTTTTCCAAGGTCAAAAAGATTCGAAAAATCCCTCAAAAGTTGATGTTTTCTCTTGTTTGCACATCTGCCCGATGCAGGCGCCTTCATCCAACCCTTTTTGTCATGATCGTAGGCTAAGGGCAAAGTCTTCTGTCACGATCATGGCCCATATGCCACGATCATGGGTTGGCTCCCATGTTTCTGTCACGATCGTGGCCTATTATGCCACAATCGCGGGTCATTATTTCTGCCCAAAAGTTTTTGAAACTTCTTCGTTCTTCGATGTTGACCCTAAAACACTGACAAACACATCAAGTTACTACAAAAATATAATATTTAAGCTCAAAGACTTATACTAACCCATAAAAACACTTAAACAAACAAACTATCATAATTATAACCTAAACACATACTAAACACTCAAATTAACACTTAATACATAAAAATTAAGCCCTAAAACATAATGAAATTCACATATATCAACATCCCCTACTTAAAAATTTGCTTGTTCTCAAGCAAACAAAATAACAAACGCACAACACACAATGCAGTAATGAGGCAATGGCTTCAACTTCATGAAATAAATTTAATCTTAATCATAACCATTCAAGTTATATCAAATCATTAGCATGCAAAATTTATGTCTAGGGACTTTGAACTAAATATACAAATTAATATAGATCTAAGTGTTAAATTATTTACCCTTTTCAATTACGAACACACATTAATAATTCTTTAGTCATTCGGACTCTGTAACTACTCCTAAGCACGTTTTCATGAAAATTCAAGCTATTACAAGTTTGTTGGGTTTTTATTAGAAAATAAAATTTTTTTAATTTATTTATTTATTGAACCTGGACGTAGTCTTTTTACGCGGAGACAAACATTGGTAATGAATGTCAATCTGGTTACTTGACTAAGTCGTGTTTTTATTAAGCTGCTTGGTTGGAACATCATTATGGCTTTTTGACGCAGAGGCACACATTTGTGATACGTGTCAATCCAATTACTCAGCTATATCACGTTCTCAACTAACTACTAGCTCTATTCATAACTCGAAAGTCAACAGAATAGTTGTTTATTTAATAAACACTTTTTTATTACCTACATTGTTTTGGCGTCTCTTTTCCATGAAAAATACTAGTAAAGCTACTTAAGTTGAAAGGCCTCAAATTATGAATGAATGTGACAATTTAGAGGGTGCTAAACTTACACTAAATCCTAATTAAGCTGTATATTTATCCAAAGATCCCAATTCACTAATTTTGCAAGTTAATGATTATTCACAACCTAATAGACTATGTTTAAAATTAAATCAAATTCAATCCATCTGAGTCATTGACACATTCAAACAATTTACAAAATGCAACCTAACAGTTATCATACCATATGGAAAATCACATAAAAAGAAAATACATAACTTTTCCCACGTTTGAACAACACATTATCCTGAATGTGAGAAGGGGACAAACTAGAACATAAAAGACAAGAAGAAATATAAATTAAAATAAAGTAAAAAGAAGATAGATAAAAACAAAAATAAAATTGAAGACTAATTTGAAAACAAAAAATGAGTTAGACACAAATTGCATGGAGATGGAGATGGAGATGGTGATGGTGTCAAAGGTGGCAGTTGAACGCCCTGAGCCTCGAAATACTGATGGATCTGACGGATATCTTGACTCTGGCGTCGTTGTGTTCAGGCCATCTCCTTCATCATTCTAGTGTTCTCCACAAGTGTCATGTTGGTTTCGGAGATTGCCTCTATGACCTTTTTCTAACCTTCTTCTGCTTCTTCTTCTTCCTCGGATTCTTCACTGGTGGAGTCCTCATCTGCTTGCTGGGATGACGCTAAACTCGAACGCACCTGAGTGGCCCTAATCTTCACTTGTGTCTTCTGGCTGATATCCCTAAGTTCTATGTTATGGGACTTAAGGATTTCAGCCTGCCATAAATGGTGATGGTTTAAGAAGTCAGGGAGGTGAATAATTAACCCACTCTGGTCTACGCCATAATATTCAGCAATGGCAGACACTAGATACTCAATTCCTAAATTGTTGTTCCCCTTGCACGAAGTCGCAACAATAATAATTAGCATATGTGTGGATGTGCACACTGAAATACTGTGGTCCATGTACCATAACATAAAGAGTTCCTTTGTGGAATACTTGTTAGTTTCTTATTTATCAAAAATCAGCTTACACATGAATTTGTGCAGCAACAAGTGTTCATGGGACCTTATTATATTGTTGTGAGCATTCTTGGCATAAAATTGCTCTATTCCAGTGAGTTTATTAGAATATTGAGAAGGAGAAAAATCATCATGCTAATCGATGATGGAGGATTTGGGGAATCTACACATATCTCACATGATTTCTACATTCAGTTCATAAGCTCTTCCTCTCAACCTAACCCATATTTCCTTGGGGTTCCTAAGGTCATAGGCCAGTGAAGTGAAAGATTTCAAAGTGAGCTCCTGGTAGACAGGAAATTGGAAATGTATAAATTGGGCCCACTAGATTCTTTCAGCTAAGTTTTCTACTCTCTCTAGCAATTCTAGCCTATCGAGCGTTTCAAAACCAAAATATTTGGAAACTACTATTTGTCTAGCATTTAAAGATTGGAAACGAATACCTTCCTCCTCTGTGTAGATCGGGAAGGGCGCTCTGAAGTCTGCTACTCTGTTTCTTCTCCCACATCCCTCAACTTGTCATGATTGCTCCAGTCTAGTTGATTGTTTAATACACGACATAATTCTTAGGAATTAGGTAGAATTTGGAAGAAATTTGAAAGTTTAAAAATTTGTAGAGAGATTTGAGAGCTTTTGTAGGCTTCAATTCTAGAGAGATAAAGTAAAAGTAAAAGTGAATGAAAAAGTGAAGTTATAAATGAATATAAAGGTGGTTGGAGGGTAAAATGGTAAAAATTTCCTTTAAAAACAAGTGCTCCCTTGTCCTGCCCAGTCACAGGCCACGAGGCCACGATCGTGGCCTGCAGTTTTCCACCAATTCTTTATTTTTTTCTTCTTTTGTTCTTTTCACATTTTTTTGAAATCACTTCTTAATTCTTTTGTGGCCCTTTCACCTCTCTTTTGCTTACTTGATCAATTATTCACTTTATTCCAAAATCTTATTCCTTCTTGATTTCATTCAAAAATAAAGTAATCCTAACTACAGAATTCAAACGTTCTAACAAAAACAATTAAAGGTAATAATTTTCCACGGGTTGCCTCCCATGCAGTGTTTCTTTTAACGTCGGTAACTCGATGCTCTTTCCTTGGAAACTCAGTCAGGATCAATTATGAGTGGCTTGCTTCTACCCTTTTTGTTCAATATTAGTTTTATAACTTGTAAGTAAGCTATAAATTGCAAAAAGAATTGAAGGACAATATTGATAAAGTTAAGAAAACCAATTAATTTCATCAATGTCTTTCCCATTAACAAACTGTCAATAAAATAGGGAATAACAAAACTCTTTGAATCTTCCATCGAATCCAACAGTTTGTCCTGTACGAAGGTGAATTGCTCTCCTTCTTCCTTAATCACCATCGTTTCCTCTGCTTCTTCTGATTCCTAAACAGAGAATTCCATACGTTCTTCAAACTCAATGTCTGTTGTCATATGTTCTTCGTCCTCGTGTTCTTCAGAAGATTTGAACACATCAATTATCCTGAATGAGATATTAACCTTCGAATTCTTAATTACATCATTCATGTTAAGTTTCATTTGATCATCATCAATCCAAAAGATAGAGTTCTTTTCCTAAACATCTCCCCAAGATTTTTCGATTTTCACATATGGTATATCAAGAACTGGTGAATAATAGGGATGGTTGGCATTATTTTCTTCATCCTTTTCTTTAATTTCTTGGTCGTCTCTAAGGTCGGGTTTAGCTTGATTTCTTGCTAGTTCTTCTAGCTCTACCCCATTCCTGAGTGTGATACCCTGAAATGGCTCTATTGAATTTACATTCATGCTATGCAGACAGTTTTTCACACTTTGCTTACAAAATTCCCTGAAAAGCTGACCTATTTGAACCTCTAGATTGTGAATAGAAGAGGCATGATCTTCTGTTATTTGCTTAAACTTCTCTTCCAATCTCTTCTGGTTCTCTTCCATAACCATGAGCTTATCCATGATTTTGTCCAGCTTGGAATCCCATGAACTAGATTCATCATAGTGAAATTCAAATAGGTCTTGATGTCTCATATGAGTACTTGCATTGTTAGACCAATAGAAATCTGGGTGGTTCTGCCACCCTGAAGTGTATGAGTTCATATAAGGATGATGATTTCCCCAACCAAATTGAGGCTCATTAAACTCCGCAAGCATCCTTTGCTCCCTATAATATACATCCTCCATGATCGTTCTTTTTATCTCTTCTTCGCATTCAATTCTTTAGATGTCTCATTCTCACTCTAAGATGTCTTAATCTACTTTATGCCTAATTTTTTTAATTTAAAAACAAAAGATAGTGGAAAAGCCTTAGACTAAAGAATTAAACTAATCGCCTCCCTGACAATGGCACCAAAAACTTGATTACAGGTTCCGATATGACAAAGTTTTAATATTTTTAACCCTAACATTACTGCAAGCACACGGGTCATTTGCATAGTACCTAAGGTGTCAATCTCACTAGGAGGTTAATCTAATCCTAAAATTTAAGGTTGAACTTAATTTGAAATAATTTAATGAACAAAACTAAACAAGAAAATAATTCAATTATGTAATTAATTCCAATAATCAAATTCAAAAATATAAACAAGATAGCGATTGCATACCCAATCACAAAACAACCTAAAAACTACAAATTGAGAGAAAGGAGATTTTTATCCGACTTTAATGTAAATCCAATTAATTATGAGTTTATCGAATTACTGGTTCTAGACGATCCAAGGATTGATTACTCTCTCAAGTTATAATCATTAACCCTAATTATTAACCATAATCAGATTATGAGAAATTGCAACCTCTCGATTTATAATTTATACCAAACCTAAATTAGATCTTAAGTTGTCCAATAAACTACCGAAAACCTATGCAAGATCTCTCGTTAAACAAATTTACTAATTTGATTCAATTCTTGATCTATTAAACTACCTAACTCTCCTTAGCGCAATTTAATAACTTTTACTTGGTTCACCCTCTCAATTTGTTACCGAATTATGAAATGCAGAAATTGAATCACAAATAATTCAATAAAAATGCAATAAATCAAATTTCATTAATATCAAAGACAAAATTCCCGAAGGTGAG
>JANIIA010039476.1:0-11931 GCA_027478495.1 Erythroxylum alaternifolium
ATCTTGGCGATTCTTGTAAACAAAATGTTTCTGAATAAAAGTGGGCCCAAATTTTGTGATTATTGATTTGCGCGTATTCAAAAAAAATTTATACCGACTTTTGATTGTTTAGTGATGTGGCACACCACCCTCGCGGGGCACGGACTCAGATATTACTATCGATATCGGGTTCGGGTCCAACGGGAGTGGGGTGTTACAATGGCACTATCACTAAATCTATAATAAACACTCCCTTATGATCTCTAAAACTTGGTTACTGTTTACTCCATTTTGACATCCATAGAGAGTTGTTATTTTCCATCTCTTCCAAAAAAGTCATATGCATCATCAACTTTCTTCCTCATTAATTAACCTACAGCTACTGCATCAATGGTACCTTTAGTGGGTAGATTTACTCCATTATATAATGATTGCAACGGGAACTTCTTAGGTAAGTTATAGTGTTAACAACTCCTTTACAACTCTTTAAATCTTTCATATGCTTCGTATAATGATTCTCCTTCACTTTGTTGGAAAATTGTTATCTCCCTTATGAGAGAATTCAACCATAACTTCGCTCAATCTTAGAATGTGAATGGGAATAAACTTATCTTGGTTGCATTCTTTGATAACCTATTATACCTGAACGCGTCACATATCTCCAAAAATTGGCTAAATGAGCATTAGAATCCTCATTAGCTAGTCTATAAAACTAGACATTAGTTTGCAAAATGTTCAATAGAGCTAGTTTCATCTCAAAAGTATTAGTTTGCACTGACAGTCTTATAATCCTTTTTTATTAGCATTGAACCTTGGCCCTCCTAAAGTCCATGAGGGTTTTTTCTATCCTCTTTGGTTTCTTTCTCTTACCATTGATATCTTTATAGTTTCTTAGCTTCTTGCTTTTCAAATCTTCCTCTTTTTCTTGGTGATGTCAGAAACTTGTGTATCTAAGAGTTTGCTTGAACTTCTAG
Source organism: Erythroxylum alaternifolium (assembly GCA_027478495.1). Classification (NCBI taxonomy): domain Eukaryota; kingdom Viridiplantae; phylum Streptophyta; class Magnoliopsida; order Malpighiales; family Erythroxylaceae; genus Erythroxylum; species Erythroxylum alaternifolium. Next base: position 954 of record JANIIA010039476.1, read on the forward strand.
TTACTCTTGTGTTTATGTACCTGTAATCACACAAAAAAATATGTTAAAAAAAGCTCAAGTCAAGGTATATCAAATTACACTAGATGCTAACTTATCAATCCTCGACAACGGCACCGAAAACTTATTAAAGTTTATTTTAAAAACTTTCTTTACTGCAAGTAGATGGATCATATCTTATATATCAAAAGTGCCTTTCCTACGACAATTGTTTTTGTCATCTAATAATTTTTTTCACCTTGTTTAAGGTAACTAATATAATGAAATAACTAAGAATTAAACTAAAAATAAAAATGATAATTAAATGATAAAACAAGCAATGATAAAACAATTCATTAACCAATGACGAAAACTTTGGAATTACTTCTATTCTTATTTTTTCCACTTCATCTTCTTGAGTTAATAATACTTGACCCTAGATATATAATAACTATGATTGACTTCTCTCAAGATCTAACTAAAATCCTAATTAAATAGATAAAAATTAAATTGTGACCTCTTGATCTATCAAAACTCTTCATAACTATCCTATTAGATTTGAATAATTCCTATTGATAACTAATAAACAGTTAAGATTTCTCTTCAATTACCTATTAATTTGATGTTTATAAGTCTATTATTGTACTAGCTCTCGCTTCACAACACATCACAAATAGTTCAACCTAATCTCTCGATCAAAGTGAATATAAAATAATAAGCATCACAAAGCATATTGAAATTCAAATCAAGAATGTAAAATTTCAACAAATAATTCAAGAGTAATCCCTAAAGGAATTTTAGCAATCCATATTCAACATATATCCAGATAGATTCATCATTAACATTCAACAATAAAAGAAGAAAAGAAAATAGTAGAGGTAAGAATTCTCATCTTCTGGCTTGAGCTGGAAAATTCTACAGCTTGTGTTCTTTAGCAATTGTGTCTCTTTAATCTGTTCTTTCTATATTGCCAAACACCTTATTGATGTTTTTCTTTGCCTCTTATACTTCTTGATCCTTCTAGGTTTACAAACTTATTTTTATTCCAAAATAGGCCTAAAATATCAAGAACATAAAATCTTACAACCTAAAAAACTACCTCTTGTACAATCATGCATGGTGCATGATCATGCACAACTTACTTCACTACCTCACTATCACAATCGTGTATGGCATGTACGATTATGATTGAGGCTTCACCAAGGTTCCTACTTCCCTCATGCACGATCATTACCCATCTTGTTCTCCATCTTTTCTTCAATTTTTCTATCTCTACTCATCATTAAACACGATAAACATCCCCTAAATCATACAATTAAGATCACATTCTTTCCTTAATAAAAATTAAAAAAATAAAAATACTAACAAGAACATAAATCTAAGCCCTAAACACATGATTTTTACTTAAGAAAACTCTTAAAAACACACTCTAAAGCCTAAAAAACACACTATCATTTGTAACTATAAATATGCCTTAGGGTCATTTATCCCTTGAAATGAAGGAATCTTAATTTTAATATTGTCAAGATTTGCTTAGGCTCTGTTCCACGATCTTTATCTTACCAACCACCTCGATGTGCAAATCTATCCATATTATTTCTTGATGGTTGGCATTCATTATATAAGCATCTCCCTATTTACCGTCATCAATATCATAGATAAATCACCTTTATTATCAATATGCATTAGGAATTTTTAGTGAATTTTCTTTTGGTAATTGGCTATGAAAGTGTCTTTTAACTTCAATTAATCTTTAATATCTGATAGTTGTCCATTAGTGTGCATTTTTCTAAGTATTTGGCATGTATTTCTTACATAATAGGTTATTATTGTTATATTTTAGGAGTTATTTTGTATGTTTTTGTTTAGTTTTATTTTCATGGTTGTTCTTTTATGTTTGACATTGATTTAGTGTAAGAATTTATCATTTTGGTGTAAGAACGAAGGGTGGCCTCCTTTGTGATTGAGATAGGGAACAAGGGAGGAGAAGAGAAGTGGAGGAGTTGTAGAACAAGAACCCAAGATCATGGGATTCATGCTAATTCCCACGATCATGGGACCCCTAGTTCAAAGAGACATGTGAGTTTCACTTATATTTAGGTTTTTATGACTGTGTAAGGGAAAAAATGCCTAGGGCCGAAGAGATCATCGTGGGAACTTGACTCTTTGAGCAAAAACACAGATTTAGAGCCTAGGGAGAGGTAGAGAATCAAGATTTCCATTCCGAATTGGGCAAAGAGCACACTAGCTCTAGATTTTCCAGATTTGGGCAAAGAAGAGGAGGAGTTTGCTTCATCTAGTTCTTATTTCATTTTTCTCTTCTAGCATCTTTATTATGGATTAAGTGGTTGTTAGGGATGCTAATGACATTATGAGTGGCTGAGTTATTTATAGAGATTACTTTTGAACTACTTGTTGAACTCCTATTTTGTTGATTTTAATGAATGATACTTTTGATGAATGTTGAGCTTATACCTTGCAATATATTGAGAAATTGAGTTGGGTAAATTGTGTAGGACTGTACAATGAGAATTAGCACTCTGTAGACCTACATTCATTATGTTAATTGATTACTTATAGAGAGATCTAGGATAATTAGTTAATTACCCATTAGGATAACCTCATAACTAGTGAATTGGTGGAGTGATTTTGTAGATTGAGAGATTGCTTAAATATATCCATTTAATTTGGCTAGGGACAATTAATTACACGTTGAGAGAGGATAGTTCATACATTAGGACATCTTAGGTGAGGCATAATTTAATTAACAAGGTAGGAGGGAGATAAGATAGGGAAAAGGTGATATTTAATTGTTAAATCTTGAATTCCAAGTTTCTACACTTTTGCTTTATCTTTTGTTCATTGTTAGTTATTTGATTTAGCTTAAATTTTTAGTTTATATTCGTTAAAATTGGTTATTAAACAAAGAGCAACCTGAATTTAGTGGCACCTAAGCACAATCCTTGTGGGATCGATATATGCTTTTTACTACAAGTTACAACCCGTATACTTATGGTTTTGAGCGTAAAACTTGTAGTTGTTTCATAATTAATAAGTTTTTGGCGTCGTTACTAGGGATTATTTGCTTAGCATCTTGTTTAGTTTGAGTTACTTTGATTTAAGAGTATTTTTTAGATACTTTTCCTTATGTATTTGCATGTGCATAAACATAAGGAGGATGCGAAAGTCTACTGAATTTAGTGACGAAGAGTTATTAGATATGACAAGGCACGAACGAGAGTTGAGAAGAGCTAAGCGTCAAGATAATATACAAAGAAATATGGTAGAAGAAGGAGAGCAAGGAGGAGATGAGAGGACATTGATGGACTTTATGAGACCAGGCTTCAGTCCTTAAGGAGTTACAAGGCCAACGATTCAAGCTAATAATTTCTAGATCAAGCTGGCACTCATCAACATACTTCAGAGTAGTGTGCAATTTTACGGACTATCCAATGAAGATCCTAACACTCATCTTGCAAATTTTTGGAGATCTGTGATACCCTCAGGTTTAATTGGATGTCTGACGATGTCGTGAGGTTGCAATGGTTTTCTTTCACTTTGAGAGATTGGGCAAAGGCATGGTATAACTCACTCAGTTCAGGGCAGATCACTACTTGGGAACATCTACCTCAAGCATTCCTTGCTAAATACTTCCCTTGGACCAAGACAACAAGAATCATCAAGGAAATCACAAATTTTTAATAAAGTGATGGGGAGTCTTTATATAAAGCTTGGTAGAGGTTTAAAGAATTACAGAGAAGCTGCCCCACCACAACCTTCCAAGGGAGATCCTTTTACAAACATTCTATAATAGTGTAAATCAGAGCACAAGAGGAACCATAGATGCAGTTGCTGGAGGTTATTTAATGAGAAAAACTATTAATGTAGCTCATGATCTTTTGGAAGAGTTGGCGAGCAATAGCAATATGTGGTCAAGTGAGAGGAGTAGACAGGGGCTAAAGGAGCAAAAATGTATGACCTCAATTGACACCATTACAGCTTTATAGGCACAGATCACAGCCCTTACCAAGCAATTGAGCAACATGCAAGGAGCATCTTCATCTATGGCCAAAGCTATGCAATTACAGTGTGAGTTATGTGGGCAAAACTACCATGGAATAACTGAATGTTTCTTATTAGGAGCCAGTGGTACAGAATAGGTAAATTACTTGGGCTAACCACAAAGAGGTAACAATTCATACTTTAACATTTACAATCCGAGGTGGGAAACCCACCCGAATTTCTCTTGGAACACTAACAATATAGGTGGCCAAGTAAGACCGCAAGGACCTCCTGGATTTCAGTAAGACTGACTTGGATATTTTGAGAGAAAAATGGATAAGTTAATGGATGTCTTGGGGTCCAAACTGGCAAATCAAGAAGAGAACTAAAAGAGAATGTTTTCGAGCTAGAAGGAAAGTCAAAAGAGGATAGAGGGAAAGTTTGATCAGATTGTTAAGAACCATGCCTCATCCATCCACAACTTAAAGGTACAGGTAGGTCAATTTGCTAATGTTTTGTCTTCTAGAAGTGTAGGTAGCCTACGAAGCAATACTGAGGCCAACTTAAGGGAACAACTCAAGGCTATTACACTTCAAAGTAGTAAGCAGGTGGAGAAACCCAGTGTGCAAAAGGATAGCTAAGAAAAGGGGAAATGCAATGAGATAGAAAAAGAAAAAGAAAAAAAAGAGGCCTTGTGTACCACCACCACCCCACAAGCCTAAACTTCCATATCTACAAAGGGTGAGACAACATCAGGTAGACACTCAGTTTTCTAATTTTTTTGGAGAAACTAAAGAAGCTTCAGATTAACTTGTCATTGGTGGAAGTCTAGGAGTGTATTCCTAAGTATGCGAAGTTTCTTAAGGATATACTCATACACAAACTCACTTGGGAGGAAAATCAGACGGTAACGTTGACGGAGAATTGTGGTTCGATCATATTAAGCTCAATCCCTTCAAAACTATAAGATTTAGGGAGTTTTACTATTCTATATGTTGTTGGTGACTTTGAATTTTCTAAATGCTTATGTGATTTAGGTGCAAGTATTAACTTGATGCCTTTGTCTGTTTTTAGGAAATTGGGACTAGGAGAGGTTAAACCAACATCCATGCTAATTCAACTTGTTGATCAATCCATCAAGAGGCCATTTGGAGTTCTAGAAGATATGTTCGTAAAAGTGGATAAATTTATCATTTCTGTTGATTTTGTTGTGTTAGATTTTGAAGCTGTTAGAAATTGTCTATTGATTTTGGGTAGCCCTTTATGAATACTAGTAGGGCATTAGTTGCTGTGCAAACAAGAAATCTTGTTTTGAGAATTGGTGATGAGTAGGTTGAATTTAACATGTCTAAATCTGTAAAGAAAGCAATGAATGGTACTACATGTATGAAAATTGATGTTATGGATGAGAGTGTGAAGGAGGTTGAAGAGGAAGTTAATGAAGTTATTGAAATGCACAGGGATGAAAGTGTGAGAGAAGAGGAATTATGTGAGGAATTTGAGTTAAAGAAGTTAGAGAGAATAGATACACCCACACCACCTTCCTTTATTAAGCCCCCACTTTAGAGCTTAAAATCTTACCTTCCCACTTGAGATACACCTTTTTAGGTAAGAACCATACCCTACCCATCTTTATCTCTAACCAACTGGATTATGAGCAAAAAGAGAAAGTGGTGGAGACCATTAAGAAGAGGATGAAAGTTCTGGGGTGGCAAATTTTTGATATTAGGGGGATTAGCTCCAATGTAGTGATTTATAGGATTAACTTAGAAGAATGATTTAAAACTATAAGGGAGTGACAGAGAAGGTTAAATTTAAACATGCAAAAGGTTGTGAAGAAGGAGATAGTGAAGCTTTTAAATGTAGGGATTATTTACCCCATTTCAGATAGTAAGTTGGTTAGTCCAGTGTAGTGTGTGCCTAACAAGGGTGGCATGGCTGTGATGGAGAATGAATATGGTGAAAAGATTTCTACTAGGACGATCATTGGTTGGAAAGTGTTTATTGATTATAGGAAGCTTAATTTAGCCACTAAGAACGACCATTTTCCTTTACCTTTTGTGGACCAAATGATTGAGAGAGTGGTTGACCATTCTTTTTACTATTTTCTTGATGGATATTCAGGGTACAATCAACTGTTTATATACCTGGAAGACTAAGAGAAGACCACTTTCACTTGTCCTTATGGGACTTTCACTTATCAAATGATGCCTTTTGGTTTATGCAATGATGGTCGTATTTGCGGATATGAATGAGAACTCCATGGAGCTATTTATGGATGATTTCTTTGTCTTTGGAGATTTTTTTGATCATTGCTTGTTTAATTTAGACAGAGTGTTTTAAAGATGTGATGAGTCTCAACTAGTCTTAAATTGGGAGAAGCATTATTTCATGGTCCAAAAGGGAATTGTATTAGGCCATAAGATCTTATGCAAGGGGATTGAAGTGGATCGAGCTAAGACTGAAGTGATTGAAAAGTGACCACCTCCTACCAACATCAAGGGAATCTAAGATTTCCTTGGTCATGTAGGGTTTTACAGAAGGTTCATTAAGGAATTTTCTCTTATTGCTAGACCTTTGACTCGTTTATTAGTTAAAGATGTGCCTTTTGTGTTTAATGATGATTGTTTGGACTCTTTTAACAGGCTGAAGAAGGCACTTACAACAATACCCATTTTGACGTCACCAGATTGGTCTCTTCCCATTGAGATTATATGTGATGTAAGTGACCTTGCTATTGGTTGTGTACTTGGCCAACAGAAAGAGAAGAGACTGCATGCCATTTACTATGCAACCAAGACCTTGACGGGAGCACAACTGAACTACACCACTACTAAGAAGGAATTGTTTACAGTGGCATTTGTATATTAGAAATTTCATTCTTATCTTTTGGGCTCACAAGTTATTGTTTTTACAGACCATGCGACGTTACGTTATCTCTTTGCTAAGAAGGATGCCAAAGTTAGGCTCATCTGGTAGGTGCTTCTGCTCCAAGAATTCAATATTGAGATTAAAGACAATAAGGGAGCAGAAAATGTTATACGGACCATCTATCACGACTTTAAGGGGGCACCATGAAGAAGAAGACGAAATCGATGAGAGCTTTCTTGATGAGGCTTTAATGATGGTAGACAATCCTTTTCATCCTTAGTTTGCAGATATTGCAAATTACTTCTCAGGTGGTATTCTTGTTTACAGATATTGCAAATTACCTCTCAGGTGGTATTCTTCCTTCTAATCTGTCATATCAACAAAGGAAGCGCTTCTTATTTCAATGTTCTCGCTATATTTAAGATGATCCTGTACTTTATAAGATATGTGCTGATAGTGTGATTCACATGTGTGTCCTTGAAGATGAAATGCATCAAATTTTGATGCAATGTCCTGGCTCACTTTATGTAGGGCATTATGGAGCTAAAAGACTACTGCTCGGATATTAGAGTGTGGATTTTATTAGCCAACCTAGTTCAAGGATGCTCGAGATTTTATGCTGAAGTATGATACGTATTAAAGAGTAGGCAATATATCGAAGAGGGATAAGATGACGCTTTTAAACATCATGGAAGTGGAGATATTCAATTTGTGGGGCTTGGACTTCATGGGACCATTACCATCCTACTTAGGTAACACTTATATATTGGTTGGGTTTAATTATGTTTCTAAGTGGGTTGAGGCTATAGCTACACCAACTAATGATGGCAAGGTGGTTCAAAAGTTCATCAAGAAGATCTTTACTAGATTTAGTGTGCCTAGACCGATAATAAGTGATGGAGGGAGCCATTTTTGCAACAAACCATTTGAGGCTCTTGTGAGAAGATACAATGTTCATCATAGAGTGGCTATCCCTTACCACCCCCAAACTAGTGGCCAAATGGAGGTGGTGAATAGAGAGTTGAAGAAGATTTTAGAGAATGTAGTGAGCAATTCAAGAAAGGATTGACTTTGAAGCTAGATGATGCCTTATGGGCTTATAGGATAGCTTTCAAAACACCCATAGGTACTACACCATATTGGCTTGTGTATGGCAAGGCTTGCCATTTACCATTGGAGTTAGAGCATTAGGCCTATTGGGCCATTAAGAATTTGAACATGGAATAGAAGCTAGCAGGTGAGAAGAGATTGTTACATCTTGATGAATTGGAAGAGTTAAGATTTGAAGCTTATAAAAATGCTAAGTTGTACAAAGAAAGAGCAAAAAGGTGGCATGATGCTCACATTAAAAAGAAGTTTAAGAGTGGGTACTTGGTGCATTTATTCAATTTACGACTTCAGTTATTTCCTGGAAAGCTCAAGTTAAGATGGAGTGGACCCTTCAAGATCCTTCAAGCTTTTCCCTATGGAGCTTTGGAGTTAAAAAATGTCAAGGGTAAAGCATTCAAGGTCAATGGGCATAGATGCAAGCCATACTATGGGTGGACATATTCACAAAAAAGGGAAGTCTTCTCTTTCCTTTCTTCCACTCTTTCATAAACGCGTGTGGAATGGTCAAGCTAATGATCTTAACTTAGCATGTTTACCTTTCTTTTATTTGTCTTTGTTTACTTGTTTCTTTGATTTATTTGGTTATGACTATGTTTGGTTTTAGTTTGCTATGATTTCTTAGTGTTTACTTGGGTTTTGTTTGAGTTTTAACTTGTTTTCTCTTTAAATTTCTTATTGGTTAGGTGATTTTGATGTGTTTGCAGGTTGCTTGAATGTTGGGAATGCATGCTAACTTGAAAGAGGGCTAAGAAGTTGGAAAATTTGGAATGCCCACGATCGTGGGAATGGGTTTGTTTCCTCCCATGATCGTGAGAACCCAAGCCGAAAAATTTTAAAACTCCCTCCTTTTTTCTTCTTTCTTCTTTTCTTCACATTCTCTCACTTTAAACATGATACCCACTCACCCAAACCTCACAAATCCTTCATCTTTCTCCCAAATCTTGATGTTTTCTCCAATTTTTCCATCATTATTTATTCCCTTAACATTTATTTCACATTACCCACTTAAAAATCCAAGGATTTGGTAAGTTTTTTTCTCTCTCTCTCTCCAAAATGTGCTAACCTTTTCCTCAACACCTTCATCACCACGATCTTCATGAATCTTTCTTACCCTTCATTTTTACGCTGTTTTATTTACCTTGTTAATTTTTTTTCTTGCTTGTTTGTTTGATATTGTGTTTTGTGTTTTAGTTTCCTTTTGTGGTTGCCTTGTCACATTAAAGATAATGTGTTGTCCAAGTGTGTGAAGGGGACATTTGCTTTGTTAATTGCATTGTTTTAGTTTGTCTTAGTCACTATTTGCATTTTGTTAATTAGGTTGGATGTTTTAGGCATATTAGGTTGTTGTTTAATGTTGTTTTATGTTAGCAATGGAACCACACTTAAATCATTTTGATTTGTTTTGCCATGAGATTTTGTCATGCTACTTGGAATGAGATTGAATGCATGCTTAAACTCGGATTAGGCTAATTGAGTAGAGAGTGAACTATGTTGAGTGATGATGAGTAGTTGGTTGCATAAGCTTACTCAGAATTTGACACTTGAGTAATGAGGTAGTGTAGAGATGCATAATGAATTTTCATTTGAGCCAATTTAAAGATTGAACCTATATGACGCAATCTATAGTCATTTTATTTCTTTGTTTGTATGATGCTTTCTCAGGTTATTACCTTCAGAACTTGCTTTGAATCGGCTTGAGTCCACTGGATGCATACTTAATATAGATAATTATAGCCCTTTTTGTGTTAACCTTTAGCTTAAATGACATACCTTTTATTATCTCTTGCTACCCCCGTTGAGTCTTAACCCTTTTCTTTCTTGAAAACACCCCATATTTAAAAACCTAAAATCCCATTAGCTTACCCATGCACAAGTTTAGTAGAGTATTAAATGATGCATTAGTTTAGGATTTTTGCTACATTTTTTTTTAGATGAGTTGAGTGATACTTTTGCTCTTAGATTATATTGTATTTAGTTGCTATTTTGTTCATTTTTTCTTCAATTTTATAAAAAAGTGAAAAAATAAAAAGAAAAAGAAAAGAAAAGAAAAAGGAAGAATATTTTAGGAGCATCAATAAGTACAGAGTAGTAGTATATGTACATTTATGTATCTCAGAAATATGTTTTGATATCTCTTTGTTAACTTATTACTTTATAAATGCTTGTGTTCAACCTTTTACCCCTTTTAACCCACCTTAATATTACAACCTGAAGCAAGTCCTTTTGATCTATTTATGCACGTAATCATTGTAGTTGAGAATTGGTGTATTAGCAAGCCTATAGTTGTTGGCCCCAAAATTTTTTTATTCATTTAAGCATGATTTAAATGAATTATAAGGCTTGCTAAATTAAGTTTTTGGAGTTTAATTATTATGTTAATGTTAGTAGGATTTTTGCTACATGGTTTAGTTGTATTAAAATAGTAAGAAGCTTAAAGGGTATTTTTGGAAGATCACTTAAGGTTAAAAGAACATAAGCTTATAAGGAACGATAAAATGGACCTTTTGGGCTCATTAAAGGTAAAAAGGGGAAGAAGAAGAGTTTTCTTGCAATTGAAGAAGAAGAAAACGAAAATTGAAGAGAGGAAGAGAGAGAGTGTCATGGGAGAAGAAGAAAAGAAGAGAAAGCTAAACTAGGTTCCTAATTTTCATAGTTTTAAAGAGTGATTTTGAAGTTGTTCAAGAAGGGAAAAAGAAAGAGGAAGATTAGAGCTTCCATTTGAGCTAAGAGACTCATTAATTGATGAAGATTCAAGGTAAGTTTATGTTTGAATTTTTGGATTTTTGGAAGGGTTTTGATTCATGAAGCTTAAGAAATGCATGAGCTTAAGTATTCTAGGATCAATTTTAGTGTGCATATATTTTTTTGAGTTCTTAATTGGAAATCCTATTAAATTGTGATTTTTGCCAATATTGAAGGAAATCAAGAGGAGAGGCAAAAGGAGCAAGAAGAGAGGCATCTTTGAGCAATTGTTAAGCAAGGAATTCAAGGTGGGTTACATTTTTATAATTGAATAATA
>JANIIA010039516.1:0-11928 GCA_027478495.1 Erythroxylum alaternifolium
ATAATAATAATAATAATAATAATAATAATAATAATAATAATAATAATAATGTAATTTTGAAAACAACAAAAACGTCACAGCCAAAAATCAAAACTAGCTTTTGGCTGTGGCTTAAAAACGGCGCCTGTAGGTGGGCCCCACAGGTGTCTGTCCAAGTTTAATAACACATGCCAAATTTTAATACAAAGCGGCGTCGTTTGGATATTGGACAGAATAAGACAGGCTAACATTGGACAGACGATCCGGATTCCATTTTACGGTTATGTTGTATTCTTTTCTTTTTTTATTTAAAATTTTAACTATTAAACTTTTACAATATTAATATTAGATCAAAAGACCGATATCATGCCTGTAAGTATCATCCTATTTTCCGAGTAATACTAATCGATTCTCATTACGTTGATATAAAGTATGGATAAATAAGATTAAGTTTGAAGGATGAAATCTTAAACCTGGAGTGTACGGAGCCGATTGATTCCACTTTTTTTTTATTTTTAGTTTTTATTTTCTGTTTTTAGTTTTTATTTATTTTTAAATAAAAACAAAATTTTATTTAGTTATTAATTTCAATATGATTATATTTTTATTACTGGTAATAATCACATGTTAAATAACTTAAAGATAAATTATTTTTTAATTAATTAAATTTATTTTAATATCTTATATAACATTTATTAATATTTTACTAAATTAAAATAAATACTTGTAAAATTAAAATTCATTTTAATTATTAAATCAAAATTTTATTTGAAATATATATTGAATTTTGAATTTAATTATATTTATTAATAATTAATTTAATTACAAAATTAAATTAAATTAAATTATTCATAATTTTATTAATAATTAAAATATTAAATAATATATATTTAATTGATGCTAAAAGAGATTGTGAAAAAAAATAAGAAAAAACCATATTTTGTAATTTTCATAAATTTTAAAAACTGAACCAAAACAAAAAAAAATACAAACTACAAACTACAAACTAAAGCAAACATATTTTTTCACTAAATTTAAAAATAAAATAATAAATAAATACGATACCAAATAGATGTCAATGAGTCTGCTGAACTCAATATGTGAATTAACCATGTTAGGATTGCCCCGCTTGTGGCACCCAACCGAGAGTTGGGTGGCCTGTGAGTCAATGGGTAAAGGACGAGATAGGATTTTTTAAAATTTTAAAAAACAACATCGTTTTGTGTCTCTTGATGGTTTAACCTGTGGCCCGATTAACTTAAACTTGACATGTTAACTTCATATTGGGTCTGACAGATTGCCAGGTCTAATACAAATCTTTAACAGACATCTGTAACTCGTCTATTACGTTAGGGTTGGTTGATGTATCTGTGGGTGGAGGTAGATAATAAAACACAAAATCTTGTGTCTAGCACTATTTGGTTGCTGATACTACCCATTTTTGTTCCATCTCTAGTTTACAAAAATACAAATTTTTTGTTCCTTCCAAAATTGTAGCACAATTTTCTTGTGTCTATCATAGAAACAAAACACACGGGATGTTGGACAAAAATACCCTTATATTATTACTATAAATAGCAAAAAAGACATTTTAAATAAAATATAAGGCTTGAATGTATCTTTAACCTATTATGTAATTACTTCCGTGAATGCTTAGATACTTTATTAAATTATTATGTACTACAATTTCTAACTTATAGGATTTTTTTAATTCAATAACTCATTTTATTACATTTTTAAGTTTCTCATTTCATTAAATATTTAAGTTCTTCATTTTATTTCATTGTAATTAAAAAATAAAAATACAATTAAAAAATATTGATATAATTATAAAAAATATTTACGTAATTTATTTTATTGTTAACTTATACGAATTTTTTCTATTCAATAGCTTATTTCATTAAATTTTTAGGTTCCTCATTTTTTTAATTCTTTATTTATAGATACAATTAAAAAAATACTAATACAAATCATTCGTTTTAAAATAATCAATGAATTACATATTTCCAATCATATTATACTGCAATGGTACTTTGGTCATTGACACTATTTTCTATATTCTGTCAACTGCAAGCAAACACATTTCTATCCTCGAGACACACAGTTTTATCTATTTTGTCCATTACAACCAAACACCTCACTATCTCCAATTTTTGTTCTGTTCTATCTATAATTTTTGTTCTATTCTGTCTCCAAATTTTTGTTTCATTTCGTCTCAGTATATGGATCACAGTAACCATACACAAAGTAAAGGATTAAAGAAATTAGTTGTTTTAGAAAATTCGTCAATTCCAATGACTATGTCTGGTTAATCAGGTATGCATGTATTCCAAATTGGGTTCGTTATACGGTTTCACTAAATTAGATACATAAGTTCTATACTAATTATGTCTTAGGTGAAATGCATCGTACTGGTAGTTCATTTGATTTAGTGATCCATACCACATATAGGGATTCATCCACTATATCCTCTAAAAGTTTAGATATATCTAAGAAGATGTTGGAGAGGGAAGATCTTTCACTATTTCAATTGGGGTCTTCTAACATGCAAGGACCCTTCTTAGGAATCCATATATAAGGAACTCATTTACCTTTACAGACTCTCATTTCACTTGGAATCCAAAAAAATAATTATTTCATGTCTTTATCGATGGAATCAACTTGAAACTTTATTTATTGTTCTGTTTGTAAGAATTAAAAAAAAACCTCTCTACTAGTTAGGGATAAGGCTATTTACTATTGGACCTTCCTAAATCTCGCGTATTAGTGGGATTCCTACTGGGTATTGTTGTTATTATTGTTGTTGTTGTATGTCTATGCGAATTGTTAAACTTCTAATTAAAATTATGTATTACTTACCATATATCATTATACTATATTATTACCATTTCTAAAATTTTTATAAATAATTATTTTACCATTAATAAATATTAATGATTAAGAATAGTTGTTAACTTAGATTTATGATATTTTTATCCTATTAAAATTAAAAAATTTTGTTTGATTATCTTTTCATGTCTAAAATATATTTACTTTTCAAATTTTAAATAACCTACCATGTGTTTTCAACAATATGTTTTAAACATTAAAAACAAATTGACAATAAAAAAACTTAACTAGGATTATATAAATGTCAATTATAATTAACCTTAACTAAGATTATTAAGTACATTTAGCATTAACAAACTAACTTTCAAATATTATTAATTTTAAGAATACTATCACATACAAAAATTCATCAAAATTCCCTTAACAAATTATGAAAATATTTAAAATAACCTTTTGTGACGACTTACATAATTATCATCAAATGTTAGCATAACTATGACGAATTTCAGAAATATTTACCATAAGTGTCACGTCCTGTGACACTTCATAACAATCATTGCCAAAAATATTGTTTATCATAACTTTGCGCGATGATTTTTGTATTCGTCGCTAAATGACAGATTATTGGTGACCAAAATCCTTTTCCGTCACTATTTTTTGGCGTCATTTGAGCCAAATGTTATCATAATGGTGACAAATCGTAAAACTCGATGCAAAAAGTCTCACATTTTGCAACGCTTCGTAAGAATCGTCGCTGAATATATTATTTATATGAACTTTGTGCGATGATTGTCGCATCGTCGTAAAAAACTAATTATTAGCGACAAAGAACTTTTTCAGTCACTATTTGTTGGCCCATTTACAATGCTTCTTGGTAATCGATGCCAAATATATTGATCTTCCACCACAACTTGCAAGAAATTTGTTAATGTCGTAAAAACTTATTGTTATTACGATGACTGTCACTAATCGTCATAAAATAAGTTCACTTTACCGACAATTTTCTATAACATCATCAAATTGTTTACTTATGATGACGAATGTGTAAATTGTCGCCAAAAGGGTACTATTAGGGACGATTTTGTAATCTTCTCCAATTAAAACTTAGCAAAAAAATGCTTCTATTGTAGTGTTTATAGGGAAAGATGGGAAGGAACACCTCATTTTAGACATCATATATTGTTAAAAGGCCTAACTTACCCTTAAAAGCTAGCTTAAGAAGGGAGGTTTGCACACTATTATAAATGGCTGAATGCACTCATACTTGTTTAATGTGGGATTCTTGATACACCCCCTCAGCCCAAAGTAGGGCTGGACATCTGTTGTGTATATTGGGAAAAGGGACAGAATCAGGCACTACCCCAAACCATCGAAACAAACAGGCTCTGATACCATATTGAAAGGCCTAACTCCCCCCAAAAGCTAGCTTAAGAGGGGAGGTTTGCAAACTATTATAAATGGTTGAATGCACTCATACTTGTTTGACATATACTACTCCTTATCTTTTTCAAATCTAAATAAGAGAATTAGTACATTCATGTGTTTGGTTGTGTGTAAGCAATCTAAGGCTATATAAAACCATATAGGTTAATGTACTAAAGCATCAAATTAATTAGGGAGCTTATAAGTGGATGGAATAAAATTTATGTACAATTAATTTATGTTTTAGGAATTGTTTTCAATTAATGAAGAATATAATTTACATCATAAACAAATAATGAATAATATAACATACATAATATTTGCTACTTCTATTAACAACTCTAGGAATAAGAGGAGGATTATAACTTCAATTATCATACATTAGCTTTCATTAAAACCTTCAGTTCTTCTGTTAATGACTTACTAGCCATAATATTAAATCCAACATCCAAAATTTGGTAGTTAAACTTATTAGTCAGTTATATGATTGTTCATAGACATCAATATGTCATATAGGTAGTAGAAGTTAAGCCTAGAAAGTTTTTATCAAATATAAATACAATAGTACTTTTATACACTGTTTAATAACCTACACATATACATTACCAAGTCAAGCAACATATTTTCCTTGTTGATTAAATGACATTAATTGACAATCGTTGCTATATGTATCCATATTTCCCTCTTTTGTTGTTGTCATATAAAACAAACACATATGCACACGTATACACATACATATATATAATGAATCATTCAATAATATAATGAAAAGCAAAAACATATTTATTATATGAAATTATTACTGTCAATATATATCTTCAATAATTAACCTCCTTTTTTATGTTACTTCTTTTAGACTTCATGCACTCAAGATTTCAACCATCTTATTTTTAGCCCACTATACAGTTTCAATAACTAGGTTCTTCAACCTAACGTCTCCTGGAAATTATTTAATATGCTCATAACCATCACCAACATTCCCTGACTTAATTGCAGTTGCACTTATAAATCTTTTATTTACTTCTTCTAACATATTATACAAGTAATCAAAATGTTCACAATTTATTGCTCAATTAAAGGGCTTATAAATATTTGATTCCAATTTCCTTATCATAGTAACACTAACATTAATATCCTCCTAAATCTTGCTAGCCTTTATTTTTGTATTCCCGTAATGCATCTTTATGCCTTATTTCAATAAATAGATATTTTGAAATTTTTTTCTTAAACCTAACAAAAAATTTAAACATATATTGATACATAATTTTATTAAATTCAAATAAAATGCGGCTACACTTGACTAGTGGAGGTGAGTCACTTAATGTAACTACTTACAACCAGACAACATTGCACCATTCATCCATCTCTTTTACCTCACAAAACTTGCTATTTCCTTTTAATCTAAGTTTTTCTCACTTCCTAATGCATCACACTTGCTAGTTCATCTTATATAATATAAAATAAGGTATTGGTGTATACCTTTTAAAATTCTTTCTCAATGTCAAATTATGTGACAAAACTCTACTCCTTACACTTAAGTAATCAAACTCTATCTCACATCAAATTTTCCTTTATTATTTCTTTATATTGCTTAATAAGTTGTCTCAATTTGTTATAAGCATGCATGTAATTATCAAAGTAAGTATTTACACCCTTTACTTCTTTATGTCATCAGCATTCCCACCCATAAATATTCCCTAACATATGCTTAAGCCCACCTTATAATTATCCAAAAAAGACTTAACCCATGAATTATTTTCCAAGTTAAACTCCACAAATATTTCCTTCTATTTTTTACGAATTCTTTGATGTTTTCATCATCATAGACAACATCCATAAATGTATCTTTCAACTTATATATCTTTTATAGGTACCAAATTTCTTTGGTATTTTCTTTAGTATATGCCACAAGCACATTTTATGTATTACAATAAGGAATACCATCTCAGTGATGTTTCCTATACTGTTGCACTCATATGTAATTATAACGTCGGGTGACTTTCTATTGATACACTGCAACCATGTAAGAAAAGATCAATAAAAACTATCAATTATCTTATTGCCTAATACTATACAATCAAGCAATATAGACTATCCATGATGATTTACATTGATAAATGGAGCAAACAATATTTAGTATTTGTTTACGAGATAAGTGATATCAAATGTGGCCATATTACCAAATCAACATAAGCTGCCCATCTCCTCATGTATTTACAGAAAACATTTTTTAGCCTTCCTTCCTTATCACAATTAATTCTGTAGAAAAATATACTATTCTTTTATTTTTATAAACATCTTATACACCACTTCCAAATCTCTTTCTTCTAACTATATTCTTCTCAATTTATCTATATGATTAAGATAATCATTTCATAAATATTTCATGTCTTCACACCCTCCTATGAATGCAGCAATAAAATGTACATTCTTACACGACCTAACAACTGTCATTCATTTACATTTTATGCCTAACTTGGCTATCCATACCTAATGTTACCTTATAAAACTTACATTACTTGGAACCAATTCATGGTTGTGCATATCTTCAACCTTGATTATGCTCTAAATACCTTCATCCAATTGACAACATAACCGAGTGATAAAATATGATTTAGTTATGTTAATTAGAGTTAACTCTTTTATTTTGGATTAATTTTGGTGCGTTAATGGTGAAATTAATATTTATTTTGTTTTACGAGATGATAAGTGAATATTTGATTAAATTGGAATGTTATTTGTCAAAACCACAAATTTTGGAAAAAGTTGACAAATTTTTGTTGTGGATTTAACCCCAATAGTTTCAGTTCAATTACTATACTTATTCACATCTTGTTATATAGTTATTTGGATTTGTTTAGAAGAGAAACTTTGCAAGATAGAAAGAAATTACTTTTGAGAAGGAAAAGGAGGGAAAAATGTCACGCATAACTTATCCATATTACGCTCTTTTGTCTTTTGTCTTTTGTTTTTTATGTTCTCTCTTAATATTTCATCTTTTCATCTATTTTTGGAGTTGAAACAATATTCTTGTTGGCTAAATACAAATATTCTAATTCAAGGGGGAATCAAAATTCTAGTTGTAATCTTTTGAGGTTCTCTAACCTAGATTTTATTCTAATTTAAATATTTCTTGTTTTACGTTCTTTTATTTCATAAATAATTAATGTTGATATATTTGACAAACTGGTTTAATATTGATTATTCTTAGCTATTCATGAATTTTGTGATCCATAATTGTCATAAATGAATACTATAATTAGCAAATAGGTTATTTATGAATTTGTATATTTAAATTATAAGAAATAAGAAAACCAAAATTGAATAGTTATAACTGTCTCAATCATTTGATTTAGAGTTTAGACATTTTCATTAAGCTTATTGTTATCATTTAATTGATAAAAAATGATATCATACCCAATCAATTTATGGTAAGTTTTGGTTTGACTATTGGGTTTAAACCAATTGATTCAGGAAAATTGAGACTTATTATAGCTATCCTAATAGGCTTCAAACTAACAACTTAATTACGAAAATTATTCTTTTTAAACCAATGATCAAAGTTACATTGGGATGAGATCTTTCCCTTGAATCAAAGTTAATTACTATTAAGGTTCTCATTTTAATACTTAGTGATTTATTTTGATTCCTTGTTAAATTTAGTTTATTAGTTAATTAATCATAAATCCTTTTTTTTAATCAATTGAAATTAAGAAACTAGTGTTTAGTTCTCTTGGGATTTGACCTAGTTCTACGACTAATATAAAAATTTAATAAATTAGTGTTAATTTTAAGGGCTTTAACAACTTGCTCAAAATTTTAGCACCATGCTAGGGAACTAATTTTAGTTTCTTAATTTCTTTGCATTATTTTATAGTTTACTACTAATCTCTTGTCTTGTATGACTTGTTCTTCTTAGATAGGTAAATTGTAATATAATCTAAAAAATGAGAAGACAACGTGTCATTTAAGGAAAGAGACTAAACAAGGAAAAGGTCATTCACCTCCAAAAGTGAAAGTTGAGATATATATAACAAATGGTGAAGATTCTAATTGGAAGAAAAGATGAAAAATCCTAGCGCTAGAATGTTGAGGGAGTTAAACAACACCAAAATTGAATTTGGAATGAAGTAATATTCAATGGTTTGATTCATTTACTTCTTATCTTTTGTGGTCTTATTAGTGAAGATTCACATAACACTTGAAAGAATTCCATGTTATTTATTCTAGAATGAAGCCACAAGAAGTGACGGAAGAAAAACCAACCTTAAAGCCTTTTTATTATCATTAAAAGATAAGGTAAAATATTAACTTTATTGTCTTCCCTCTAGCTCAGTGATAATATAGAATGAAATGAAAATCACGAGTAACCATTATTAGAAAGGAGATATGTGAGATAAGATAGTTCACTGCAGAAACATTATATGAATATTGGGAGAGGTTTAAAGAGTTTTTTGCTAATTGCCCACACCATCAGATTCCTAACTAACTTTTGATTTAGTACTTTTATGAAGGGCTACCAATGGATAGGAGTATGGTAGACGTAGCCAGTGGCGGAGCTTTAGTAAACAAAATACTAGAAGAGTTTAGACAATTGATTTTAAACATGATCGAAAATTTTCAACAATGTGGGACAAACATGGATAGAGCTGTTAAGTATGTGAATGAGGTAAATAATACTAACCTTAAGGATTAAATTTGGGATTTAACTACTCTACCATGTTAATTACTATAGGTCAATTGTAGTTAACAGAAGTGTGTGGATTATGCTCATTTTTTCGGCATCCTACATATATGTGCCTTACATTCCCTTCAAGAAGCTAACACAATAGGGGGATTTTCAGGTCAACCTCAATATAAATATGACCATTTTTTTAATCATAAGAATCTAAGATGGAGAGACCACATGAACTTTAGCTATGAAAATTAAAGACAGCAGTAAAAAATCAATGTCACAATTTCAATATACAACCTCAAGCATCTATATATGCTCAACCTCAACCTTTAAATTCAGGTATGTCTTTGGATGAAATTGTTGAGGCACTTGCAACTAATATTTAATAATTTCACCAGGAAACAAGAATAAGCCTTTAGAACTTAGGAAATCAAATCATTCAAGGGGTGTTTGGTTCCTTTTTTTTAGTTTTCATTGTTGTTTTTGTAAAAAATGAAATAGTCCTACAAACTACTTGTTTGGTTAAAGATGTTTTCATTTTTTTATTAAAAATAAAAATGGAAATGATTTTTTGAAAACATACGTTTCGATATATTTTGAAAACAGGTTTTTATATTTAATGAAAATGATTTCCCTGCGCCAACTCTATGTCTTTAGCCTCTTCTGCTATTTCTCAATCACTGCTTCTTCTATCTTTTTATGTGTTTTCTACCAGCTGTGATTTCTGCGTCTTCTGCCTTCTCCTACATTTTCTACCGTCTGTGATTTCCAGGTTTGTTTTCATCTACTTTTATGTGTGTTGTAACTCGTTACTCGACTGTTGTTATTTGTGTTGAAACAAAAATAGGTCCATCACCTTCTCTTCTTCAAAATCACGTAAGAAAGTGCATGTTATGCTACAATAACATGCATATGTTACTGTAGCATAATTAAAATTAATTCATTAAATTCATCAACGCTGTTTTGTTTCATAAGAGAGGCCCTTCTTATGTTTCTCACTTGACAGTCTTCAGGGATAGCATAATGATGTGATACCTGTCTAAGATATGTAACTTGATCACCTAGCTGAGGGATATAATGATATCCCTCCTCGTGCTTTGACAAATCCTGAAGTGGAAAAAGTGAATGGAAAGCTATAGTTGGATTCATTACAATGCAGTTGACTAATTTAGTTGGAAAGCTGTAGTTGGATATCACTCCTCGCGCTTTAGGTAAACGTCACCACCTTATAATTGATGAAGATAATTGAAATAATCAATAACATTCAATTATGCCTGCATCAGTTGGATTCATTACAATAAAGTTTATATACATGTATCATGAGATATATATCTCCTTTTGTTTAAATACATGTATCATGAGATCAAAATGGGTCCAAATGATAGGGTTGTTGGTTTGACCATCATGCATATATTATGAATTTGCTTAAATTTACATCTTTATTTTATGCTGTAAAATTAAATTTGCACCTTTATTTTTGTTCAATCATTTCCATGCATTTTATGCAATTTAGCATTTAATATGGTTGTCTCATGTTTATCTTGAACCATGTTTACCATTTAATACTTTGTAGAAATTATTATGATTCATGTTACTTATATGTGGTTACATTTAGTGATGGAAGGTTTGAACAATATAAACGATTCCAATGATTGTGTGGAAAATAAATGAAAAAGATGGGGTATGGATTGATACTATAGAGATGTATTTAATCTCCTTGATGTTCGATGAAGTGAAGAAGGGAAATCGAACAACTACTACCTTTTCCAAATCTGGTTAGAAGAATATTAAGGCAGGGCTTCAAACAAAATTCAATAAGGAATATACTGATATTTAATTGAAGAATAAGTATAATGGATTAAGGGCTAGATTGAAGAATTTCAAGAACTTATTGAAAGAAATAGGAATCGACTAAAACTCCTTTACTTTTGAAGTTAATACTACAAATAAATGTTGGGAAAATCTATTTAAGGTAAAATATATCCTTTTTTATTAATATATCATATTATATAATATTTATTCTCATATTCATTTTTCATCATTATAGGTGTATAAAATGGCTCACAGATTTAAAAAAAGGATGTAAGGAATTTTCATACTTGTGTCATATTTTTGGAGATACTACTACAACTGGTGTGCATGCACATCCATCAACTAAATCTCCATCGAATAATACAGAAGAGGAACATCAATGATGTTGATGAAGATTACTCGTGTAATGAAAAAGAAGATCAAGATATAAGTTCTATATCTAAGAGAAACAAATCTCCTAAGAATAAGAAGGCAAAGAAGACACATTCTAACATTGTAGAAGAGGTCTTGCAAATACTTGGTGAACAATTAAAAAGGAAGCATGATTTACTTGTTAAAAATGAGTGAAACATTATGCACCGCAGAGAGTAGATCTCAAGAGTGTAACATAATGATGGAATGTATGAAGTCCTTAGATGAATTGGGTGTTGACGATGTGCAATATGGAAAAGCTATAAAGGCTTTACATGATTCTCCACTTTATAGGGATATTTTTATGAAGATGACAGATACAAGGAAGTTGCATTGGATTATGTCGCTTTAGTTATATTTTCATGTTATTGCATATCAAATTCTTATTAATTTGACACTTTTATTTTAAACATTGTTCCATAGTTTGAACATTTTAAGTTTGTGAGTTGTATGAATATTTGACTTAATGTATGAATATTTTATCTACCTTTGGTTAAATTTTTTGATTGAATGTTACATTAATTATTTAATGTTGTCATTGTAGATACATGGATTTCTTATCAGATTTCGAATCAGATTCTGATGATGAACGTAAGAAGGTAATCATTATTTCTCTAGCTGGGGGAGAGAACAAGTATTTCCACTTACAAAAGCAACCATGTAGAACTTCTGCTCTACAAGGTCATGATTGGATAATGGAACTTTTGAATGGGAATCCTACAAGGATTTATGAAAACTTAAGAATGAGAAAGATAATCTTCTTGAGCTTATGTGATGAGTTGAAGAGTTTAGGAGGCTTA
>JANIIA010039526.1:0-11927 GCA_027478495.1 Erythroxylum alaternifolium
TCCTAAGGACTGTAAAAATAGTACCTCGAGTTCCAATAGGATATCCTACAAATAAAAATACTTCTAACCTTGGTTCCATCTTTGTGGATTCAGGCTTTAGAACATAGGCTGGGTAGCCCCAAGTCCTCAAGTGCCTCAATGAAGGGACTCAGCCAGTCCACAACTCCCTAAGTGTTTTAGGCACCAATTTGGATGGAGCAAAGTTAAGAAGATATGTTGCCGTTTGTATGGCATATCCCCAGACCGATTCTGGAAGGCTAGCGTAGGACATCATTGATCTTACCATTTCCAATAGAGTTCTATTTCTCCTCTTGGCTACACCATTCTATTGAGGTGTTCGAGGAGCTGACAAATTGGAAACAATTCCATTGTCAATTAAAAATTGTTGGAACTCTATAGATAAGTACTCACCACCTTGATCTGATCGAAGTTTTTTTAATGGCTTGCCTAGTTGCTTCTTAGCTTCAGCTTTGAATTCTTTGAACTTATCAAAGATTCACTCTTTTTATGCATTAAATACAAATAGCCATGTCTTGAGTAATCATCTATAAAAGTTATGAAATATTCATAACCTCCACTAGCTTGTACATTCATGGGCCCACACACATCAGTATGTACCAGGTCCAACGTGGATTCAGATCTATTTCCTTTAGAAGTAAATGAGGCCTTAGTCATTTTTCCTTCAATACAAGATTCACAGGTGGGTAATGTATCATTATCCAAGCCCGTAAAGATCCCATCCTTTACTAACCTATCAAGACTTTTCTGATTGATATTGATATGACCCATTCTTAAGTGCCACAGATATTTTAAATTAATGCTAGAGATGTTGGATTGTCTTGGTTTTATCAACTCTGCGGTGTTTAGTGAGCCTATCATAGGTTCTATAAAGAACAATCCTTGTTTAATTATTGCATTACAAATAAAATCCTCATTCACATATATTGAAACAACATTTTCAAAATATAAGGAATAACCGGATTTTATTAGACAAAAAACAAAAATCATGTTCCTTACTATCATTAGTATGTAATAAACATCCTCCAAATATAACCTATAACCACTATGAAAATCCAAGATAACTACTCCCACTGATTCCGCTAAAATATAGGATATATATGCTATCTTGACTTAAAATTGGCCTTTAGGTAGTCTTTTCCTTCGCTAGAACCCCTGCAAAGAATTGCAAACATGGTTAGTGGCTTCTGAATCTAATATCTAAGAATCAGATAAATCTGCCATATTTCTAGTTCCTAATAAACTTAGGAAACCTATACCTTGTTTGTTTTTGAGGGACCTAAGGTAGACCGAACAGTTTCTTTTCCAGTGGCCCATTTCACCATAGTGGGAACACTTTCTCTTCATGTCTGCTTTGGCCTTCTTTTTTATAGATTGGGCCTTGACCCCTGTTTGGGCCTTCTTTTTCATTAGACCATTGTTCTTTTACTTACCTTTAACCTTGGGCTTAAAAGAAGATGCTACATTAGCTTTTGGCCCATGAGCCTTCATATTCAATATCTCCACTGTACATTAGAGGGTATCCATATCTGCCCCAAGCATCTCAGCCTCAATAACTATAAAGATTACCTTAAGCATGTAATCCCGCATCAGTTTACCAAGTTTTTGTCTAATATTATAAAAATTTTGGATAGCTTTCACTCATGCAAACCTGGTCCTCACACCAACCATCTCATGTAGGTGATGAACCATTGCACTAGCAGTTTTCATACAAGAAATTTTCTTTTGCAACATGCCGATGACAGAAGCTATAATATAACATTTAGTAGTCTTATCGACATTCTGCCAATACTTATATTGTTAGACTTGCTTAGAAGTTGAATCTCCACCTGAAGGTGCAGGCTCATTTTTAGTTAATATCCATGAAATATGTTCATATTGAAGAACAATTGCTTATAACTTTGTAAATTTTGTGTCATCCGAACCTCTTTGACATTCAATTGCTTATAACTTTTGCATCCGACCTCTGATTGACCCCATTTTCGAATCGTTGGACTTCTAAAACAGTTCTCTACCTCTCCTTACCAATTTGGAATTTTTTTTGAGAATTTTAGGAATTATTGGATTAAATCAAATTAAGTGGACTGATTAGAGGAATAATTTTTGGATTAAATTTTTGAGGGACACCGGGATTGTCATGAACATGCATTGTACTCATTTAAATTCTTACATGTGCATTATTAAACATTTTTGATTGCTCGAATTATAATGTATGTGTATTTGGCTTGTATAGAGGCACAGTTGGAATGTCAGCACACCGACGTTGCCGAGACTTCCAGGCATTAGCTTATAAGCTATTGGTGAGTGACCTAAACGGAACTCTCAATCTTTGTGTTCTTTATGAATTGTGGTGAATAATGGTGGGAAATGTGATTGTGATTATGGATTCCAGACAGAAGGTCCGATGATTGCATATGAGGAGTTATGACATAGAAGTTTTATTTGTATGTGATTGGAAACTTATGTGTTTCAATGTGATTGTGATCATGATCAACTTTGATTATGTGAATGTGATTAATTGTGATCATGTTTGATGTGATTATTTGATTTATTGAGATATAGGCATACGTGCCAAATTGTGTCACATGCATTTCATTCATGAATGCATGATCAGATTAATGACAGTTGTGACCGGAGCAGCCACCGATTAGAGCTTTAAGCTCAACGATTGATTTGGAGCCTCGAGCTCCACAGTGATTCAGAGCCTCAGGCTCAACGATTAATGTGCCCATATTGGGACAGTTTCAGGCGCTCGGTCACAACACCGTAATAAATTGGAAAAGTGTCACATGAGCATTCCATATGCATTTGTTAAATGTGTTTGACTGAGTGAAAGGCTATAAGCCTTATATTTATGTGATTCATGTGATACTTCTGCTTAGGTGAAATTGTAAAATACCTATGTTATGTTTAATGTATGGATAATTATGCTGTGTTAATGTATGTATTTTAAAAACCTATTTTTAAAATACATCAAAGCGTCTTTTTTATGTTTTCAAAAAATCATTATTATTTTTTATTTTTGACAACAAAAAATAAAAACATCCTTAACCAAACAAGTTTCGTGGGAGTTTTTCTTCTTTACAAAAACAGCAATGAAAAACCAAATAAAGAAACCAAACCCACCCTGATTTTATAAATTCTTTGTTAGATTTGACTCTAACACAAAATATTTATGTGTTCTATTCTCTAAGATTCAATGTAATTTTTATTACTTATGACATAATCTATTTATAGACATGATTTCTTAATCCCTATATAAATTGAATAAAAACACTAAAAATTTCAATTCAAATATAAAATGTATTCATAAAAAATCATAATAAATTATAGGTCTTTCATTATAAGTCATATTGAGTATCAAATCCTATAAACACTATCAAAACATAAGTAAAATGCTCTCAAAATCATGTTAAAGATAGAGCCTAACTAGTAGTTATTAAATTCTCCCATACTTAAAGCATTTTCTTTCTCTTTAAAAAATTAATATGAAAAGAAAATTAGCCTAGGTAGATTCTAGAAAAGTTCAATAATTCAATCAAAGAATTCAAATATCATCATTTTCAATTCAATCATCTCATTCATCAACCAATTAGATCGCAAGACAATAAACAAACTTGTAATTCAATTTCAACTTAACTAAGCAATCTTTCAAAGTTAACTAAATTCAAACAATTTAATCTCATACATAAAGTGGACCTAAAAAGTAAAATTCTTAAGCCAAAGAGTATTTGATAAGCCATAATGCAAAAGATAATGTGATTTATTGATTTTTTTTATGAGCATGATTTTCTTTCCTAAAATGCCATCCCAACCTTTTTTGACATAAAGGTAAACATCTAGTTATGAATATCTCTGATTACTTAGTTATGCCACAACTACAATCAACTACTGACACCACACATAATTTTGACCCATTACTTAAATCAAAATCAAGAGTAGAATTTATTTATGCTCACTTTTTTATGCATTTTTAACCACATCATAATAAAAAAGGATTGATCAGCCAATTATGAACCCAAACTAAAAAAACTCAAAATATGTTAATGCATGTGGAATGGACTAGAAAGTAATCCTAACTCTGCACACTAAGATTTATAGTTGCAGTGATTTGTATCCACAGGGAATGCATGTGTTAATTTTTTCAATGAAAATAATTGATGTTTAAGACAAAATGGGGTTTTGGTTGAAATTGAGGACATAAAGTAAAATTTAAATTAAAAAAAACAAATTAAAGGAGGCAGTGAAAATATGATAAAATTGATAAATGATTTTAAAATCTAATTCTCAGATCAATCTCAGCCTAAATACAAATAAACATACGTCATTGCATTATCATTTTCACACATCTCTTAGAACTATTAATCGTGGATTCAGAACAAGTTCTATTATTCTCGATTTTCCCTTAGATTACATTTAATCAAAATAAACTCTTTAATTAAACCTAACAATCAAACAACCTAGAACAGGCTCTCTAGATTTATTCAGATAGTCACATTACGAGTAAAGAAAACAGATTAATTTAATTAATAACCACATAAGTTGGAGTTATTTAACCTATGTTACATTATCTTTAATGATTTAATGTCATTAGTTGCCACAAATGAACCCAAAACACAATTATTACATATCGTATTCAAGATTCTAGCAATGGGTTTACATAAAAAAATTAATCTAATAGAGCATTCAGATCATTCATACACAATATCCAATTTAATAAGCACAAAATAATGTAAACAATCCTTAAAGAATTAAAATGCCAATTTGTGAACAAGCACAGTTGGATGCACGAAGAAAAGCTGAATTGTTTTTCTTCTTATGATTTCTTAGCCAATCTTCACCCTAATCCATCTTCTTCCTATTGCACAAGAGCAATTAAGTTTGAACATCAAGATGTTAGCTCAATGCATGTGCTTTCAACCCGTTTTAGTTTTTGTTCTTCAAACTTGTTCCTAATATCAAATATGAACTAAAATGAGTATCTTAGCCTTTCACAACAATAATCACTAAGTGTTAAGAAGTGAATATATAAACAATTAAGCACACATCAAATTCCCCTATGCTTAGCTCTAGACTATCCTCGGGTAAAACAACAAAATCAAAGTCATAAACCAAAATGCTTTCACAATTTCCATATTTCCTAAGAATATAGAACCATAACTAAAGAGAAATAACTTTCAAAATCATAGCAAGAACTCAACATTCAATGCCTCTACTCGTGATCAATCAACAATCATTTTCTTTAGAAAATGAACAATCTAGGGGTAAAATTTAATAAAATGTGTTTAAATCTGATAAATTCATTAGTACACTCAAACACCATTCATGATCAAGACATTCCAAAACTTTTCATATCATTTCATTTCTCTACCATAAAGATTCACTTACATAATCATGAATAAAAGGAATTTTTAAGGTTGTGATGTGGGAAAAGGTTAAGGTGATATATATTTGCATGATGTGATGCAAAAGCCATCAAAGCTAGTGAAGTAAAAGTAACATTGTACTATTAAGCACAAAAACTAACATTCACCGAAAACTAGGTACCATCAGTTATGGTGAATGCAAAAGCTATATGTCATAGCTAATATTCAAGCTTTCACATTATAAACTACATGAAGCATAAGGAATTAAAAGGAATCACTTATACAATTGATGACAAGCAATACATTATAACAATAAGTGGTAATCTTTCAAAACAATATCTACTAGATATGCATCATACTCGAATCACTCATTCTATATAACTTTAGAAGGAAAACTAATCATGAATAACTTTGCAAAACAAATGCATTTCCTCCTCGATAATTTTATTTAAACATGTTTTATTTTATTTTATTTTTTTCTTTTTCTTTTCTTAATTTTTCTTTTTTCAAAAAAAATTGAGAGAAGCTACGTTAACATCGGAGTTCATTGATAAGACATAAAATGACATTCTAACAATTATAAACAGCACAAACATGTGCACACCCCTACTTACATTTTTGTACATTCGCAAACATAAAAAATCAACAAATACTCTACTAGCTTTAAAGCTTGGGTAGGACATTTGGTTAGGTTTAAGGCATGTAAAGTGGTTATCATAAATGGAAAATTCATATCAACAGGTGAACTATTTGGCTAATGCAGCTTATGTAACAAAGAATGCCTATATCATTTCCATGTTAACGTATGTGACCAAAATGTGGTCTTAAATAGAAAATCAAAGCAAATTCAGAATGTACATATCATGAAGGTCATATATAAACAAGAGAAAATGAGACTAATATGGATGTGTCAGTCTATAAAGGCTCAAAAGCTTACTTGCTTGTGTCTACCACTAGTTACTCCTCTTCTAAAGATAATGTATATTGACCAATCACATGAGTAAAAGTACATGTTAAAGTTGGCATGAATTTTTCTAGTCAATTGATTTTCTAATTATAACTATATAGTCGTAAAGGCAATATAAAAAAAGAAAATGTTTATTTATTTTTTTGATTGATTTTAGAAACACCTAAGAAACACACATATGCAACAACAAATGCAAGAATGTAAACGAAAAGAAATGAACTTACCTTGGGTTGCCTCCCAAGCAGTGTCTTTTTTTCACGTCATTGGCTCGACTCCATATTGCTCTCATCTAGTGACATTGTTTGCAGATTTAAGCATCAACACTTCCATATTCTCCATTTGGAAGCCTTCATAATACAGTTTCAGGCAATGACCATTCACGTTAAATATCTTTTTTATTTTCAAACTTCGTATCTCTACTACACTAAAAGGAAAGACGTGAGTAACAACAAGTAGACTAACCCAACGAGAACATAACTTACCTGGGAATAATTTGAGTCTGGAGTGTTCGATGATCATAGGTTTACGTGTCATTCGCGTAGTACCTAAGGTATCGATTCTACGAGGAGGGTTAATCTAGTCATAAAATCTAAGGTCAAACTAATTCACAACATTCTAAAATAAACAATAAATGCAAAAAATTAATCAATCAAACCAGTAATTACGAGAATCAAATTTCAGAAATAATAAACAAAATAAAAAATCACACAACGAAATCAAGAATTAATCTAGGAACTACCAATTGAGAGAAAGGGGGCTTTAATATGAAATTAATGAAAATCTAATCAATTATGCAATTACCAAATTATTGGGTGTAGACGGTTCTAAGTTGGATTACTATCTCTTGAGTCATAATCTTTAACCCTAATCAATAATCCCTAATTTAAATTATGGAATTATGATCACTCGACTCACAATTAACCTACAACCTAAATTAAGTCTAAAATTGTCTAATAACCTATTAAAAACCTATGCTCGATCTCTCGTTACATGATTTTACCGGTTTGATTCAATTCTTATCTATCAAATTACCTAACTCTCATTAGCCCAATTCGATGATATTCACTCAGCCCACCCTCTCAGTTTATTGCTAAATTATTAAGAACAGATATTGAATCACAATTAGCTCAAATACAATATAAGAAACCAAACTTTATTAATCTCAAGAATCAAAATCCCAAAGTTAAGTTTAGTCAAAAATTGACGTTCAACATAACCTATTATCGACAATTATCTCAATTTCATACATCAATAAAATTGAAATAAATTAGAAAATACTCTTGGAATAGATCAATGGAGGCAATGACTATGGAAACCACCTGTTCCAGGAAGTAATTCGCGTCAAGCTTTGTCTCTGTGTCACTCTTCCTTCGTCTCCTTCCTCAAATCACTCACTAGCTCTCTAAGGTTTTTGAATTTAGGCTAATGTGAAAGCTCTTCAAAAGTCCTTTCTTCTATCCCTCAATGATGTATTTATACTTTGGAAGCCCTAGGGTTGATTCAGGGTCGAAATGGTCTGAACAATCTTGCAAAATTTGAGTTCTTGTATTAGCCCGATGTAGGCCACGATATTGGCCAGTGCCTATCCCTCTCTGTCATAATTGTAGCCCAAAGTGCACGATCGTGGCCTGATACGTAGCTCTCTGCCGCAATCGTAGCCCGAACTTCACAATTTGTGCCACGATCGTGGCCTATGTTTGTGTCTCGAAACTCTTCAAAACTTCTCTGTTCTTTACCGTTTATCCTAAAACACTAACAAACACATCAAGGTACCTCAAAAAGATAACATTTAAGCTCAAAAACTCATACTAACCCATAAAAACACTTAAAAACATAAACTAACACAATTAAAACATAAAAACACACTAAACACTGAAATTAACATTAAATAGTTAAAAAATTGAACCCTAAAACATCATACAAATCACAACTATCAACATCGCCACACTTAAATGTTTGCTTATCCGCAAGCAAACAAAACAACAAACATATAACAACACACAACACACAATGAAATAATGAGGCAATGGCTTTAACTATATGAAATAAATTTAATCTTAAACACAATCCTATAAGTTATATCTAATCATTAACATGAAAAATCTATGTCTAGGAGCTTTGAACTAAATATATAATTCAATCAAGCTCAAAGTGTTAATTTATTTACCCTTTTCAATTACACACACACATTAATAATTATTTGGTCCTTCAGACTCTATAACTGTTCTTTACTATATTTTCATGAAAAGTCAAGCTTACTATAAGTCCGGTAGGTTTATTAAGGAAACACAATCTTTTTTATTTTTGAACATAGACTTAGTCTTTTTATACGGAGGCAAACATTAGTCATGAATGTCAATCCGGTTACTCAACTAAATCATGTTTTTATTAAGCTGCTTGGTTGAAATGTCATTATAGCTTTTTGACGAGAAGGCACACATTTGTGATACGTTTCGATCTGATTACTCAGTTATATCAAGTTTTCAACTGGCTACTAGCTCTATTCATAACCTGAAGGCCAGCAGAATAGTGATTTATTTAACAAAAATTACCTTTTTTAATTTATTACCTACCTTGTTATTTAAGCTACTCATTTTCATAAAAAATATTAGTTAAGCTACTTAAGTTAAAGGCTTTAAATTATAAATGAATGTGACCACCTATAGGGTGCTAAATTTACACTAAATCCTAATTAAGCTGTATATTTATCCAAAGACTCCTAATTCACTAATTTTGCGAGCTAATGATTATTTATAACCTATAAAATATGTTCAAATTTAAATAAATTTCACTTCATCTAAACCATTGTCACATTCATACAGTTCACAAAATGCAACCTAATAACTATCATATAATATGCAAAATCACATTCAAAAGAAAAACACATAACCCCTCCCCACACTTGAACAACACATTGTCCTCAATGTGTGAAGGGAACACAAAAGCACATAAAAGAAAGGAAAAGACAGAATTTAAAGTAACAGAAAAATAAAATAGAAACATATATAAAATTAGAACTGAAGGCTAATTTGAAAAAGAAAAATAAATAGGATCTATGTTATGGGAGTGAAGGATCTCAGCTCACCATAAGTGGTGATGGTTTAGGAATTCAAGTAAGTGGATAGTTAACCGACTACGGTCCATGCCAAAATATTTCGAAATGGTAGACATTATGTACCCCATTCCTAGATTGTTGTTCCTCTTTCACAGAGTCGCAACAATGGCATTCAAAACATGTGTGAATATGCAAACTAGAATACCATGGTCCATAGACCACAACATAAAAAGTTCCTTTGTGGAGCACTTGTTGGTTTTGGTTTTATCAAAAACCAACTGACACATGAATTTGTCCGGCAAAAAGTGTTCGTGGGACATTATTATATTGTTATGAGCATTTTTGGCATGAAATTGCTCAATTCTAGTAAGCTTATTCCAATATTGAAAAGGAAGAAAATCTTCATAATGATCGATGATGGAGGATGCGGGGAATCCACACATTTCACACATGATTTCTATATTTAATTCATAGGCCCATCCTCCCAACCTAAACCATAATTCTTTGGGATTCCTAGGGTTATAAGTCAGTGAAGTGAAGAATTCCAATGTGAGCTCCTGATAGACAGGAAATTGGAATCGTATAAATTGGGCTCACTAGATTTTCTCAACTAGTTTTTCTACCCTCTCTTACAACTCTGGCCTATCGAGTTTGTCAAAATCAAAGTATTTTGGAACTAAAATTTTTCCAGCATTAAGGGATTCGAAATGAGAACCTTCCTCCTCTATATAGATCGGGAGGGCGTACCAAAATATGCTGCTCAGTTTCTTCTCTCACATCCCGCAACTTGTTGTCGTCCATATGGCTCACATCAGACTGATTGTTTAATGTGCAGCATAATTGGGTAGAATTTGGAAGAAAATAGAAAGGTTGAAACTTTTAGAGAGATGTTAGAGTTTTTGTGAGCTTATAGTCTAGAGAGATAAAGTGAAAATGCAAGTGAATGTAAAATTGAAGTTAGAACTGAAAATATAGGTGGTTAAAAGAGTAAAATGGTAAAAATTCTTCTAAAATTTCATCCTCCCTCTTATTGCCTAGTCGTAGGCCACAATCATGGCCTTTTTCTTCGTTTGTTCTTTTCCCCGTTCTTTTCACATTCACTCTTTAATTCTTTTGTGGCCCCTTTTCACCTCTCTTTTGCTTGCTTTATACATCATCCGCTTTATTCTAAAATCTTATTCCTTCTCGATTTTATTCGAAAACAAAAATAATCCTAACTATGAAATTCAAATGTTCTAACAAAAATAAACAAGAAACCAACTTTTATATGAGTTGCATGCAGCGCTTCTTTCACGTCAGTACCTCGACGCTCCTTTAAGATCAGAGTGGTCAGAATGAATGGTATAATGGTAGTGCTGTCATTAATCTTAAAGTTTGAACTTTAGCTACCATGCTAGTGTTCCCACCTTCCTTGCAATTCTCTTTCCTTGCCTTCTTCTTTGATAGCGCTTCTTCCTGAATGCATTTCTAGGATCCTCGATATTCTCCCATTTGCCTCAAGGTTCAGATTATTTACTATTCTTTAGAGGTAGAGGAGATTCGTAATCTTTCTGCGACACTTGGAAAGTTATTTGCTCTTTTCCTATCCTCAGAATTAAGTTGCCCAACGTCAATGATTGAACACGTAGTGGCCAAGAACAATCTCCCAAGAACTATTGGGGTATCCACATCTTCTCCAATGTCTAATATGTAGAAGTATATGGGAAAGTTATATTTATCAACTTTTACTTGCACATCTTTTATAATCCCCATCGGTTTATGCATTGTTTTGTCGGCCATCTTTACCAAAAACTTGGTGGGCATTAACTCTCTTAATCCCAACTTCAAACTAAAGGTGTAGCGAATCATATTTATACTTGCTCCTAGATCTGTGAATGCCCTGTCTATGATGATTCTATTGATACTGCAGGGAATGAAAAAGTCCCCTGGGTCCTCTTTCTTCAATGCAATGTTAAGGTCCTTTTCTGATATTCTCTCCTTAACCTTCTTCTTGACAAATTCCTTTATTGTGAGCTTCGTTCATATTTGTTCTATCACTTGACCTTATTTTACTCAATCTCCTTTAGGTTTCTCACTACACTTACCCTTTTTTCATTTAACTCTCGTTGAGCCAAAATAGGAAATGGGAATACACGTCGAGTTGCCTTAATTAACTCAATCACTGTCTCACTTGGAAGGACTTCTTGATCCTCTCATTTATCCCCTTCTTCCTTCACTTTTTCAGCTTCCTCATCCTGGGTTCGACTAATAGTCATGATACATTCTTTTAGGTTAGACTCGGTGTTGCTTAGAAGAGTTCCAACATTTTGAGTAGACATTGCCTCCACTAATTGGCCCACTTGGATTTCTATATTATGTATAGATGAGGTGTGGTTCTTCGTTACTTGCTCGAATTATTCCTGAACCTCCTTTTTACATCTTCCATGCCTCCAATCATATCCAAAATTGTAACATCCCCTCACTTATGGAAAAGGGTAAATTGGTCTTTTTGAATGGGTTAGCATAATTGGAAGTGTTTCTG
>JANIIA010039557.1:0-11926 GCA_027478495.1 Erythroxylum alaternifolium
ACATTTCTAGTTCCTAACAAACTTAGGAAACCCATACCTTGTTTGCTTTTGAGTAACTCAAGGTAGACCGCACAGTTTCTTTTCTAGTGATCCTACTCACCACATTGGAAACACTTTCCCTTAATGTCCGCTTTGGCCTTCTTTTTCATGGGTTGGACCTTGACCCCTATTTGGGCCTTCTTTTTCATTTGACCCTTCTTCTTTTGCTTGCCTTTAGCTTTGGGCTTAGAAAAAGAAGCTACATTAGCTTATGGCCCATAAGCCTTGATATTTAATATCTCCTTTGGACTTTGGAGGGTATTCATCAACTCACTCAAGGTGTAATCCTTGCTGTTGAGCTCATAGTCTAACTTAAACTACTGAAAAGATGAGTTTAAGCTATTGATGATCATAATCATCTATGTGTTCGCATCCATATCCACCCCGAGCATCTCAACTTCAGTAACCACAAAGATTACCTTCAGCATGTAATCTTACTCCGGTTCACGAAGTTTTTGTCTGAGATTATGAAAAATTTAGATAACTTTCACTCTTGCAGACCCAGTCCTCACACCAAACATCTCATGTAGGTCATGGACTATTACACTAGCTGTTTTTATGTAAGCAATTTGCTTTTGCAACATTCCACAAGCAGAAGCTAGAATATAACACTTACAAGTCTTATCAGCATTTTGCGATCACTCATGTTGTTAGACTTGCTCAGAAGTTGAATTACCACCTAGAGGTGTAGGCTCATTATCTGTTAATACCCATGAAATTCGTTCATATTGAAGAACAATGTCAAGGTTACATCTCCATTCATTAAAATTCTCTCTATTTTCCAATTTGTTATTAGTCAAGAGCAAAGAGAGTGGATTCATATTATGGTTGATTATGTCTGAAAATATAAATTATTAAAATATAAGCATACTAGTTAACAATATTGGAACTTTGTAAAAAATCATGATGTATGTATGCATGATGATAGATTTAACAAAACTTAAAAAAAATTAAAACTTTATATGACAATTATTTTTCTTATCTATAACAGACTAAGTGACGGTGGGCTACCTTATCCATTAAAAGAAAAACTGGGACCCTTCCACTCAAAAAACTACCAAGCATCTTCACGCCTAACTTTTGGAGAAGTGCCATGATTTGTTCCATATTTTTACCAGCAGAGTTACGGTAGGTAGGTTATTGATAAAATATGTTGAGTATGTAACCATTTGATTTATCCACTAAAGGTACTTGCAAACCATGCCTTGGTGGGAGGTCACATTTGCTACCAATGAGTAGAATTAACCTTTAGGAGACCCAAACCATACAAAATCTAGGGTTCGTGTCCTCTGGTGGGGAGTAACACTTCACTACATACAAATGGGCCATCGTATGGAGACCGTGGACTCTCACATGAGCATCCTCTCCCACTCAATCTTTTTCAGTCTCTATGTTTTTAATAAATACCATCTTCTCTAGATGTAATAAATGATCCATCCTATATTATTTCATTATACATCTCATACGTAATGAATACATGGCAAAGCCTAGGGTTGGAAATTTTATAAATGACATACAATCACATAATATCCCATACTATTTCCATCCATTTATCCATTCATCTCATGAACTAATAGGCCACATTTTATTGTCCATCCTAGAGCATAAATAAAATTACAAGGTTTTTAGGCCCAAAAAACACTTCTTGGGCTTGGATCTTTCACTTCGAACTCTTCATCCACATGACCCGACCCATTGGATAAAAATGTGTAATGGCATTTTCATAAAACCAAATTTTGTCACTTAGAAAACAAAAAAAACATTTGTTTTCATCAAAACCGAAACCTTGGCAATATGAAAACAAAAATTCCAACACTTGTTTTTGGTAAAAATGACACTCAAACAACATTCCAGCACTTTTATTTCATCAAACTGAAACTTTGTTAAAACAAAAATTCCAGCACCTTGGTTTTCACAAAGTTGAAACTTTGTTAAAACAAAATTCCAACACTTTGGTTTTCATAAAATCGAAACTTTACCAATACACCAAAGGATACACCAAAACCATTACCTATGCTTCTCTTCGATCCATGGTTGCTCCATCTTTAATATTATAGAATTTTGTACATTAAAATATCAAAGAAAACATAAAAAAGAAACCAATAGCCACCCTCCTTGTGACAAACCAAACGAAGAAAAACTTACAAGGTAAAACTATATTCTATGGATAAACAAAAGAGCAAAACATACGCATATATATTTCTATCACATAAAAATATGCAACATACAACATTTAATTGCCAACCCATACATCACATATAGGAATCGAAATTATACAAAAGAAAATGGCTCTGATACCAATTGTTGGATCGAAAACAAAAGCATGCAAGATTTAGTTAAATGGTAGATTTCAAAACTTTTTCGAAATCAAAACATAGCGAAACTAACATAACCAAATAAACATGTTTCAGCTATACATGATACGGTATAAGGAAACTAATTTACATAAGAACAAGGTGGTAGAAATATACCGACTCCTTGCTACAACTTTGACCCCTTGCTTTTGTATCCTCTCCAAATCCTTGCTACAGCTTTGACTCTTTTGTATCCTTTCCTTTGTCAATGTATCCTCTTCTCATTGTTGTATCCCTGACCAATCCGATCTACCACTTGTTCTTCTTGGACAACTTGGTTAACAAGATCCTTTGGTGGGAAAGGAGAAGAAGTATTTTGAGGAGATTTTTCTTAGAAGAAAGAAGCCAAAAATGAGAGTCTTCTCATTTAAGTTTCGGCTATACATGTATGAAAGGAGAGACTGAGTCAAAACAAAATGCAAGAACACTTCTTCCTCTCCTTGTCAATTTCAGTTATCATTAAAGAAAGATGTGATATGCATCCAATGCATCACTTCATTCTTTAATAAATCATAAAGAAGTCAATAAATGAGACTTTTCTCATTTGTTTAAGATGGCTATATAAAAAGACCAATAACCTAAATGAGACTTTTTCATTTTCAGTTATGGATGAAAGAAGGAAGAAATAATACATCAAATGCACCTCTTCCTTTCTTTAATGAAATGAATGCTAAAAGGTTACAGTACATGCCATCATTAAAAGACAACCATTAAACCATTTAATGATAAGATTATTACTCCATTTAATGATGATAAAGCGTGATAAAAACCATCTTTAATTTAGCAATTCAATGCTAAATGTGCAGCTGCACATTTAGGTATAAAAATTTGAAATATGACCTCCTACTTTCTTTAATAACTTTTTTTTAATTTAATTAATCTAATTAATCAAATCAAACTAAAGTCAAGCCCAATATTAAATCTTCATTTGGGCTTCTAATTAAAGCAAGCCCAACATTCAATCATAGGCTTTAAAACCTCTATTTATATTTCTTACTTTGCTTGATAACCTTCCTAGAAGCCAAATGGGGAATCTAATAGGACTTATACAATTCAAGCTCCAATAAGCCCATAATTAATTTATTCTCATTATAATTAATTCTACTTTATTAACCAAATGTCATTCCACTAAAGACAATTAGTTAAACTCTTATCCATAATTACTAAATATTATGAGAATACATGTTTTAGATAAGATGTCCATTGCAAACTTTATTATGAACCATATTATAGCCATCCACTCAATAAAGGGTAAAATTACCGTTTTGTCCTTATGTTGGCTTTTTCTTCTAGATCTACCGTTTTACTCTACATGGTGGTTAACACACAAGATCTCATCTTAGTGCTAAGACTTAATAGGTAGCTAGTCCATCAAACTACTGGCGCCAATTTAATCACCAAACTCTGTAAAAGCATCTAAAAATGATGATATCACTAAAAACTCCTTATTTGAGTGAATGTTCCCTAATACATGTTTCAATTAATAATTCCAATATGCAGATACTGAATTGATACTCTGTACAAATCCATTCCAATCATATCAAGAATTATAATAAAATACATATGAGTTCACCATTCATTAAGATTGTGGTTCGTAATATTATAATGCTAAGGTGTATGTTTTAAGATTAAAGTAACGACCCACTTTATTCTTTAAAACATACTTGATTCCACATTCATTTAATAGTGCCATTATCGATAGTCAACTACTATCATGATATGAAACTCATCATTCCCTTGAAGTAAACTCTTTTACTTATACTAAGATAAATTGCAACACTACAGTCTAAACCATAATCAAGCGACCAACTTGATTATTCAATTGTGAATCCATTATTTTAAAGCTTGTATACCTTTTTGCCATCTCTGGATACAAAGCCCTCAGGTTGTATCATATATACATCCTCAACTACGTTTCCATTCAGGAAAGCTGTCTTCACATCGATCTGCCATGTTTCATAATCATAATAAGCAAAAATGGCTAGGTGTATTCTAATGGATTTAAGCATAGTTATGGCACTAAAGGTCTCCTCACAGTCAACTGCTTGTCTTTGATGATAACCTTTAGCGACTAGCCTCGCTTTATAAGCAGTCACATTACCTTCCATGTCAATTTTCTTCTTGAAAATCCATTTGCAGCCTATGGGTTTTAACCATTCGGGTGGGTCAACTAAAGTCCATACTTAGTTTTCATACATGAAATGAATTTCATAATTTATGGCTTGAAGCCATTTTTCATATTCTGAGCTCTTCAGAGCCTCTTTATAGGTTATAGGCTCATTGTCCTCTATGAGCAATACTTTATTTTGTTCGCGTACGAGAAATCCATATCTCTCTGGAACATTACGTATCCTACTTGACTTATAAACATTTTATGTGTTAGAAGGTTCAACTGTTGTCTCATCTCTATGAACATCAATTTTAGGTTTAGACAATTGATTTGCATTTGTTTGAGCATCACGAAGTTCAATTTTGCTCCTACTGTCTTCTCTTAGAAGAAACTCTTTCTCTAAAAAGATAGTATGCTTTGAGAC
Organism: Erythroxylum alaternifolium; assembly: GCA_027478495.1. Classification (NCBI taxonomy): domain Eukaryota; kingdom Viridiplantae; phylum Streptophyta; class Magnoliopsida; order Malpighiales; family Erythroxylaceae; genus Erythroxylum; species Erythroxylum alaternifolium. The sequence continues at coordinate 4,928 of JANIIA010039557.1, forward strand.
AAACACTTTTTGCTCCAAAGTATTATAGAACTGATATCCAATTGTTTCTTTAGTATATCTGATAAATAGACATTTATCAGACTTTGCTTCAAGCTTGTCTGATTGAATCCGCTTCACATAAGCCAGACAACCCCAAACTTTTATATGAGAAAGATAGGGCCTTTTGTTAGTCTATATCTCATATGGAGTAACTTCAATTGCCTTTGAAGGGACTCTGTTTGTCACATAAACAATAGTCTCGAGTGCATAATCCCAAAAGGATTTCGATAGATTTGCTAAGCCCATCATCGACCTTACCATGTCTAATAAGGTTCGGTTTTTCCTTTCAGCCACACCATTATGTTGTGGTGTGTAAGGTGGAGTCTACTAGGAAACTATCCCATTATCTTTGAAATAAGATAGAAATTCCTTATTTAAGTATTCACCACCTTGATCTGATTGAAGTGTCTTAATACTTCTACCGAGTTGTTTCTCTACTTCATGTCTAAATTGTTTAAACATTTCAAACGCTTCAGACTTGTATCTTATTAGATACATATACCCATATCGTGAATAATCATCGACAAAAGTGATGAAGTATACAAAATCAGCTTTGGCATGAATGTACATCAGACCATATACATCATAATGTATTAGGTCTAATAACCCTTTCATTCCTTCACCTTTTCCTTTAAAAGGTAATTCAGCCATCTTGCCTAACAAGCAAGATTCACATGTGTCATATGATTCATAATCAAATGACCCTAAGTTATCATTCTTGTGTAGCTTAATCATGCATTTCTCACTTATATGGCCAAGTCGATAATGCCATAAGTAAGATGATTTAGGTTATTTTGTTTTGTTTATTGTTATTGATCGTTAATATTGGATTGGACATATCTAATATGTAAATTCCATTGTATAATGAAGCAGTACTATACAACATTTCATTTAACTTAATTGAACAACCATTGCTTGAAAAAGTTAAATGAAATTCTACTTTATCAAGACATGAAACAGATACAATGTTTTTAGTCACAATGGGTATATAATAGCAATTTTCAAAAATTAACTTTAGCATACTAGGATGATATAAAACATATGTTCCTATAGCTAATGCAGCAACTTTTGCTCTATTTCCCACACGTAGGTCCATCTCTCCCTTCTTGAGTGATCTACTATCACTGAGGCCCTACATATCAACACATATATGTGAGCCACATCAGGTATCTAATACCTAAATGTTATAATTAGAAATAGTATTAACCTCAATGACAAATATCTTACCTAAAGTAGATGATGGGGTATCTAATGCCTTCTTCTACTTCAGTGACTCCTGATAAGCTTTGCAATTCCTCTTCCAATGTCCTTCCTTATTGCAATGGAAGCATATCCCCTTTGGTGCTGTCTCCTTTGCTTTCTTCTTAGCTATACCTCCCACTAGCCTCTTGGACTTCTTCTTCTTCTTTCAAGAACTAGAAGTAAAGTCCACTAGGATCACAACCTTACTATCCTTCTTGACAGTTTGCTCAGCTATTTTGAGTAGATTAATTAGCTCAAGTATCATCCTACATATTTGGTTCATCTGATAGTTAAGCACAAACTGTGAATAACTATCAGTCAAACTAGTCAGAATTAAGTCTATACTTAATTCATGATTTATAATGAAACCCAAACTGTCTAACCCTCTCAATATATCCATTCATCTTTAGTGCATAATGCACCAGAGATGTCTCACCTTAGGCCATGATTGTGGCCCTATTATGTATAATCGTGGCATGCTTAAAATAGGCCACACAAACATATTTTTCATCTGATTTTTTATGTGTGACCTTAGGTTCCTAGATATTTTAGGCACTTATATTAACTCTTAATTTAAACACATCATAATGCCTATTTGCTGGAATATAAGTGGATTAACACACAAACTCTTTGATAGTTAATTATCCAACATATGAACCTTTCCATAGACAATTACCGTGCAATTCATACTTTGACCATACTATACCCCATTTGGTTCGAAGTATGGGATATGTGTCAACTCCCACTAGACTGACTACATCACATCTAGTCCAAGTGATGCTAGTTCTTATTCTGGGATCTCATTACTCATATGTGTCATTGAAGACTCTCTTCATGACAAATACTTGCTCTGGCTAGAGACTCCCGAGTAATGACCCCAACAAGAGGCTATGGGTATTATCTCCTTTCTATTAGGAGTGCTGAATCTTTTATTGGCTGCTCAATTACCTTCAAACATAAACAGCTATACCCAATCACCACCCTAAGAGCGACTTCGTCTTGAGGTTACAAGAAATAGTATCAAAGTACAGGATTTATATCCAAGATATTTTTGAATACCTCAAGTATAAGGATATTTGCACCATTGCTATGATGGGATTAATCATTGAAATTTGATAGATCATCGATATGATAATCTCATAGTGAGTCATTCGATGTACTTACTATCCTTAGTAAGCATCCATATATTAACTCTAAACATCTCATGCTTACAGTTTATGAGATCCACTGCTTGATCAAATTAAGGAGTATAATATGTGCTAGTCTTTTCAGATTAATAATGTCCTGTATTATTAATCCTATGACTAGGGATTGTTTAGATACTAACGTAATTGCACATGATAGGAATCTCATTATCATGATCTCATCATGATTTCCTTCATACTATATTTTGTACCATAGACTTCATTAATTCGATTTAAGATCGATATCAATTCATACATAAATGAATATCAAATCAATGAAAATTACCTTTTGCTTTATTAATTAAAACAAAGTTTGTACGAAGGTGCTAAAGGTGATTGCCTTTAGAGCACTACTCTAACAAGTGGATGGTTGGTAAGTAATCGAGGTTGTGCATAGGTGTGAGACATATTCTCAAACCCATGCAGGTGCTCTCAAACCTGTGAGTGATAACTCACAAGCATGAGACCTTAGCATGTCACCTCAGCTAATTTTTTTAACTTTTCGCTTTAATATATACTGAGGGTGTGACGAAACAAAGGTTTTTATGAAGGAATAGTTATGTTTTTGGCTGGGGAAAAAGGAGGAGCTCTTTGGAGATTGAAGAAGAGAGGGAGATGAAGCTTTCACATATATAGAGACCCATGGAGGGGTAACTTTTTGATGCTAGTTTAGAGGTGACATTGACACCAACGACTGAGTTAAGTGTATTTCTACTTATATTTGTTGTTTTCTTTCTCTCTTTACAAATTGATTATGTTATCCAATATGTATAGATTTGGTTATTATTCAAAGATGGTGTTAATTTATTCACTGGATTGTTTTATTACAAACCCATTGCTAGAATATTCAATGTAATCCGTAATCGTTTTTTCATTCTTATCACGACTATCTGATTAAATCTAGAGAGCATCTCCTAATTTATCTAATAATTAGGTTTAATTAACAAGCTCTTCTTAATTAACTATGACCTAAAGAAAAACTAGGATTAACAGAGCTTGCTGTTAATCTATGACCAATAGTTCAAATAGAGATGTGAAGACAACAATTCAATGAAATATGTTTAATTGGGTGTAGCCTGAGATTGAACTAAAGAATCGAGTCCCTAACGAATTCACCATTTTCATCATTTTTCATGTTTCCTTTAATTTGTTTTTGTTAGCTTAGTTTCAATTTATTTTCTTATTTTTTTAAAGAAAAATTCTCTAAACCTAAATATCAGTTATTTTCATTATGAAAGCTAACCAAATACTTTTTGTGGAATTGACCTAAACTCACCACTACTATAGTAGTAAGTCTAGTTTATTTTGTATAGTATTACGATGCTTTACATCAATTATGGCGCCGTTGCTGAGAATTACAGTGCTTTAATTTTTGTTTTTGATTTTAATTGGTGTTTTGTATATATTTGTTAGTAATTAGTTTATTTTCAGTTTTTTTATCCTTTCACTTTTTGTTTTGTGTTTGTAAAAAGATAATTAAAGATTACATAGAAGTAAGTAGTTTCTTTTATAACTTATAATCCTAATCTTATAACACATATTGGACTAATTATACTAACTTTAATTATTGATGGGATAATCAACAAAATTACTTCCTTGATAGTATGCAGGACTCACAACAATTCCTGTATAGACCAAAAGCTTCATAGCATAACTCAAGTATATCTCTGGACGATTTGCTTAATGTTATGACTACTAACAATATTGAACTTCAATATAGTTTACAGGAGTTCCAGCAAAATGTAAGGCAATTTTCGCATGACACAGGGTCTAGCGTGTAATATTTGGAAAACCAACAAAACTCTCGTACTTCTCTGGAGGAATTAGTTAATGTTTGTGTTGCTAATACTTTGTGATTACAATAGGAAGACATGTAATTCTAGTAAGAAACAAGTTCTAAGATCCAGAAGTTGGTAAGCCAGATGGGTCAATTAATGGAATCTCTTGACTACCTAATATCACAAGGCGAAGAAACGCAACTATCTTAACCCGAGGTGTACTTAATGGATGTTGCCGCAGAGGACTTATAGAGTGAAGAGAAGCTTGAGAGTCTTGAGTGGACTACACAAGGAATTGCTTGTGTGGAAGAAGTTGAGAAGGAGCTCGAAGCAGAAAAGGATACATCTTTTAGCTTCGAGGTAACTATTGAGTCCATAATTATTGTTAAGACTAACCCTTCACCTTTGCCTAGCAAGTTAGAGAAGTTAAACGAGGAAGAAAAGGGTGAAGAGATGTTCCAAATATTTCCAAAGTGCATGGACTCAATATACCCAAAGACCATAATTTTGTCACTTGAGGAGAGTATAGAGTCGAGCCAGTGGTCCTAAACAAAGGCATTTCTCAGGAGGCAACTGAAGGGAAGTTAATTTCATTTCTTTAAATTTTCTCATTTATTTCCTTTATGCATGTATGTTTTAAGTTAGGTTGTTTCTTGCTTTTTTTTAAGTTTTCAACAAAATGAGAGAAAGAATGATTAGAGTGTGAATTGACCAGAGAATTTCGTAGTAACTTTAGCATGTACTTTCCCTCTTATGATTGGTCTATGTTCCTTATCTTTAGAAGAGTAGTGACTAGTGGTAGACAAAGCTGGTGAGATTTTGAGCCTTATTAGACTAACAAATCCATATCAGTCTCATTTTCTTTGTGTTATATGTGATGTTCATGACATGTACATCCTAACTTTTCCTTGATTTTCTATTCAAGACTACATTTTTATCACATGCATTAATATGGACATGATTAGGAATTTTTTTTGCTTTTCCGAACTACATTAGCCAAATAGCCTACCCTATTGACATGATTTCTCCTTGTTAAGCCCCTTTGAGCTTTATTAGCCTTTGTTTTTTGTATTAACCACATTATTAATTTAAACCTAACCAAATGTCGTTCCCAAGCATCAAATCTAATAAAGCATTTATTGATTCTTTAGTTTGTGGATGTACAAAATTCTAAGTATGTAGGTATGCATATGTGTGAGTTGGTTATAATGTTAGGATGCTATTTTATGTCTTATCATTGAAATTCCTATATTGATGTAGTTTCTTTTAATTTTTATAAGAGAAAAGAAAAGAAAAGAAAGAAATAGAAAAGCAAAAGAAAAGAAAGGAAAAAGAAAAAAGAAAGAAAACAAAAAAAAATAAAAAATGTTATCAAGGAGGAAATGCATACATTGTTTGCAAAGTTATTCATAACTAATGCATCCTCCCAAAGTTTTAATGAATGCGTGATTTGAGTATGTTGAATATGAGGTAGAAGTTATCTTGGAAGGTTTACTTATTGTGGTTTCAATGTTTTGTCATCAATTGCCTAAGTTGTCCCTTTGGATTGGTATATGCTTAATGTGCTTTATGTATGAGAGCTTCAATTTGAGTTGTGAAACATCATTTTTGCATTCGTCAGACTTGATGTACACAATTGTGAGTGAATGTTTGTTTTTGCATTTAATGGTATAATTTAGTGCTACTTTGGTGGCTTTCATACTACTTTACCTAACTATATCTCACCTTTCTTTCACCCACATTACAACCTTTAATTCATGATTTCGCACGTGACCTTTAGTAGTAGAGAAATGAAATGATATGCAAAGTTATGGAATGACATGATCATAAATGGTGTTGAGTGTACTTATGGATATATTTTGGTTAAACATATTTTCCAAGTCTACCATTAAATTACTCAGTTTTTAAAGGTATTGAATGTTGATTGATCATGAGTAAAAGCTTGGAATGTTAAGTTATTGTTATCATTTTTGAAAGTAATTCATTTTTGTTTATGATTATATATTCTTTGGAAATATAGGAAATGAGTTAATGTTTTTGGGTCTATGATCTTAATTTTCAGGTTTTGTTCGAGGATGGTCAAAAGCTAAGTGTAGGGAAAATTGACATGTGCTTAATTGATGGTATAATTATTACATAACATTTAACGATTAATGACATGAAATTGCTTAAGATACTCACATTGACTCATATGTGGTTTTAGGCACAATTCGGAAGCAAAAGAACTAAAGTGAGTCGAAAGCACTACATTTGAGTCGTTTTCTGAAGATTCACAATCCTTTGTCTTCTTGCAGCCAGAAGAAGAAGATTAAAACCAAAAGAAGATGATTAAATTCCAAGAAAGATGAGACATATGTTGGAAATACAAGGAAGAAGAATATTAGAGCAAGAAGAAGACAAGAAAATGAAAAGAAATGAAGAATGAAGCATTAAACTGTCTTACAACCATGCTAGAAATGTCGCACAACCATGAGTGTGTGTGTCACGTTTGTTAAGATAGATTTTTGGGCAGGATTTATTCCTCACGCCCATGCAAGATAGTGATTTAAGGTATAAAGCAAAGGTATATGACGGATGGTGGATGACTGCACTTAGAGGGCTAGAGCATTACTCATGCCTATTGAAAACTGTATAGCCGTGAGTGTAGCACCCCCTTATCGTTAGGTACGCACCGAGACCCCCGCAGGTCATTCTGGTACATATCCTATGATAAGGGTGAGCTACGTGCGATCACTACATTCATTCCACATGGCATC
>JANIIA010039568.1:0-11925 GCA_027478495.1 Erythroxylum alaternifolium
AAATGGGTTAGCTGAAGTCTCCAATCGGGAAGTGAAGCGTATACTAGAAAAGATAGTGAAACCATCTCGAAAAGACTGGAGTGAAAGGCTTGAGGAGGCGTTGTGGGCTTACAGGACTGCCTACAAAACCCCTATAGGCATGTCTCCTTTCCGGCTGCTCTATGGCAAGTCTTGCCATCTACCTATGGAGATCGAGCACAAATCTTATTGGGCGATCAAGGCATGTAATGCAGACCTAGAATCTTCACTTGAAAACCGGACAATGCAACTCCAAGAGCTTGAAGAGATGAGACTTGAGTCCTATGATAACGCCAGAATCTACAAAGACAAGCTGAAAATGATTTATAGCAAAAAAATTCTGAGGAAAGAGTTCCATGAAGGTGACAAGGTTATAAAGTTAAAGACTTGGTTAAAGTTGATGCCTGGGAAGTTCTTCACAAAGTGGGAGGGCCCTTTAAAGTTACCAAGGTTCATTCATTTGGTACGGTAGAGCTGGTGGATGAAGCAATTGGTCATGTTTTACAAGCCAATGGTCATCTGCTTAAGCACTACCATGAGAATCCAAGACCTCCTAATCGAACGATTGTCTCCTTCTACTGTTATCCTTTACTTTCTATTGTATTGATGGTGATATCTGTCTGCTGGGATAGTTTAGAGTAGGTGTGGGGAGAGAACCTCTCCAGTAGGAAGTAATTATAGTTGTTTATTTTTGTTTGGTAGTTGTTAGTTTAGTTTCCCCCTACTCTTACCATTTCGCCTACACTTGTTTTTCTTACATTGAGGACAATGTATTGACTAAGTGTGGGGGAGGGATTGCTTTTGCTAATTTGTTTTGCCACTACTTGGATTGCCATTTTATTGACTTTGCATTATGCACTGTTTATTCGATTGAGCTGAAATAATCTTAAAATTTTAAAAAATTTGAACTTTTTGAGCTAAATTGATTGGTTTTATCTCTTGCTTCTCAAGTATTGCTGCTATAATCACATTTTTATTTGCCTCGTTGGTTGATTTCTTGATTGTATTACATGATTGGAAGGTGATTCTTGCTTGAGAATATTGTTGCTAGATTATGTGTTTTTCACCACTGTATAGGCGATTTGCTACTGTGATTCCCACCTTCTGACTTGACTTTTGCAATCCTTGGGCTTTGTTTTCAAATCCTTATTACTTATGCATGTAAAAATTGGCATGTCAAGGTTTGAATGCATTTTGATTTGAGTAATTTTTATTCTTAGTTGATTAGCATAGTGGAGTGCCTTTGATGCAATGTTATTAACTTTGTTTTATAGGTTGATTTTAGGGAGGAAATATCTTAGAGAAAGCTTTATTAGAAGGACTTTTTAGCCTTACTTTTCTTTCTCATCTTGTGTGATTTCCCCCTAGTTTGGTTAGCCTCTAAAACTTGTCTAGATTCTTTTTCAAAGTTGTGTTAATACCTAGATATGTGAACATAATAGGGGCATTCATTTCTAAACCCTTTCACCTAAATACAAGCCATTTCAATTGACCTTTGCTTACCCCTTTGAGCCCTTCACTTTCATTTCATTCCATTGTTTTTGAACAAGTATTTTTCATGAGTTACATTATGTTCTTCATGATTAAATGTGCACCATTGATGTTTCTACTTTTATCTTCTTGGGTTAGGTATGCTAATATAAAAAAAAAGGCAAGAAAGAGAAGAAAATTTACAGAAAAAGCCAAGAAAGAATTTTGAAAAAAAGAGAGAAAAGAAAAAAAGAGAAAAAGAAAAGAAAGAGCAATAATTTGGCCAAACAGAATAAAGTTTGAAATAAGGCATCCCTTGGTGGTTGAAGATTAAAGATTGGTTCTTTAAAGTTGATATTTGCACATTGGTGTTCATTTGATGGTTGCACTTTAGTTCACTTTGAGTTGTTTCTTAACACTCATGCAAAGCACTTATCATTATTTCCATTCTATCCATTATTAGCCTTTCATCAACATTACAACCCTACAAAGTCCCCTTGATCATGAATCTATGGTATGTTAGTGGTGAAGATAGTAGAATCTTTACAAGCTTATGATAGGTGCTAATCTAGGTGGATTGGGTGAAAATTTTCCTGTTTGAGAGATGAGTGAGACACTTGTACCTTATGATATATCTATTATGTTTCTTTTCCTTCTATCTTGCTATGTCTCTTGAGTTAGTTTCTTTTCACCGAAGCATTCCATGGCTGTTGATTGATTAGGGATAAAGGTTGCCTAAGTTGATTGCATATTCTTGCCTTGTCGGTTTTATGTTTCCTTGCATTAAGTTTAACTGTTAGATTTCTCTTTACTGATATTTTGCCCAAGAGTGCAAAAGGCTAAGTGTGGGGGTGTTGACAAACTCATTTATTTACATATATTTTCATATCATTTAGATGAGTTATTGTCACTATAATTAGTCTTTAATGCATTATTTGATTATTATTTGAATTATTATGCCTTACATTTAATTTGTGTTTAAAGGGGCAAATTTGTCATATTTTGGTTTAACTGTGATTAATTGATTTTAGGACAATTGATGTTACATTAATTGTAATTTTTATTGTAGGGTACTTGGGAGAAATTAAAATTCAAAGATAAAATAGTAGTAGCCCAAAGCATTAGAAATCAACTGGAGTAAGAAGCAAGTAAAACGATAGTGCATAAGAGAGAAAAAAAGCAAAAAATGACAGGTAAAAATGAAGAAAACGCGCTAGCAATTGGAATGAAGAAACGTCAACATATGGTGAGCCAGAAGAGAGAAAAACAACACAGCAGTGGGAAGAAGAAAACGCACATAATTATGATTAAGGTTTAGAGAAAAATCCTGGAGTTGATGTTTCATCCATAAAATTTGAGCATAACAATTAGCAGCTACTATATGTTCTGCCTCAGTTGTTGAAAGTGTTGTGCAATTTTGTTTCTTACAAGACCAAGAAACTAAACATCCCCTAAGAATTGATAGTAGCCACTTGCACTTTTCCTATCAACTTTGTCACGTACATAATTTGTATCAAAAATAATTTGAATCTATTTTTAGATACCATAATCTAAAATCCATAGTTCCAGGAAGATAACAAAAGATCCTCTTGACTACTTGAGGGTGGCTTTCTTTAGGATTTCACTAAAAGCGTGCATAAAGACACATGTTAAGCATAATATCAGGTCTTGAACTTATGAGATATAGAAGTGAACCAATCATTCCTTTGTATTTTGTCCAATCAATATCTTTACCATCTTCATCCATATCAAAATTAGTTTCAGTATACATTAGAGTTCCCATTAGCTTGGCATTTTCAAAATGATATTTCTTGATAAGTTCTTTTGTGTAATTGTCCTCACAATCTAAGGAAGAAAGATAACTCTCCCATTATACTCATTTCAGACTCCCCCTGAATTAAAGATGAGAATTCTTCACAGAAAGATGAATTAGTAGTAGCAAATATTATGTCATCAACATATATTTGAACTATAAGTAAATCACCGTTCTTCCTCTTAATAAATAAAGTTTTATCTACCTTTCCTCTTTCAAAGTTATTTTCAAGCAAAAAGTTACTTAACTTGTTATACTATACTCGAGGACACTGCTTTAAACCATACAAAATTTTTCTCAATTTCATCACATAATCTGGATGGTCTGTGTTCTCGAAACCTGGAGGTTACTTATGAAAGACTTCTTCATTAATATATCCGTTTAGAAAAAGCACTTTTGACATCCAATTGGTATAATTTGAAATTTTTATAATATGCAAAGGCAAGTAGAATTCTGATTGATTCTAGTCTAGCAACGGGAGCATAAGTTTAATCAAAATCAATACCTTCGTATTGATTATAGCCTTGCGCTACAAGTCTAGCTTTATTTCTTACAACCTTACCATTTTTATTGAGTTTGTTTCGAAATGGTTTAGTTCATCTTTCATAGCTACAGTCCAGCTTTCATTAGCAAGTGCCTCTATTACAGTCTTTAGTTCTACTTGTGAAACAAAGACAAAATAATTATTTTCTAAGGAGGCTCTAGTCCTAAGACCTTTTGAAAGGTCTTCTAGAATATACCAAAGTGTATCGAGTCCTCTCCATTCTCTTGGTGTCCTTCTGATATAACTATCTAGTGTCCTTTATTGTATAGGCTACTGTTAAGGTGTACTTGAAGTAGGAGCCTTCTCTGTCCAAGATTCAGAAGGACGTTCTTGATCTTGTGAATCTAAAGGCACTACAGGTATAGTTTGAGTTTGTGTCATGTCTTTAGGAACTAAAGGATGCTCTTCATCATCTGAATTAGTAGCTGTTATTAAGGATATTGTTTCATCAAATACTACATTTATTGATTCTTCTATCCTTTTAGTTATTTTATTGTAGAATCTAAATCCTTTACTAACAGTGCTATATCCTAGAAATATAGCTTCATTAGACCTTGCATCAAATTTGCCCAGGTTGTCCTTACCATTATTTAACACAAAGCATTTGTAGCCAAAGACTCGAAAGTATGTAAATTTTGGTTTTCATCCTTCCCACAACTCATAGGGAGTTTTTTTGAGAATAGGCCTTATAAGATACCTGTTCAAAATGTAACAGGTAGTAGACATAGCTTCTGCCCAATAGCCATAAGGTAGACCACTTTCACACAGTATGGTCCCATCCATATCAATAAGGGTCTTGTTCTTTCTTTCAAAAACTCCATTTTCCTGAGGAGTCCTTGGAAATGAGAAATTATGAGTTATATCATGATCATCATAGAAATCTTCATTTTTTTGTTATCAAATTCTCCTTTATGATCACTTCAAATTGAAGTAATGCAGTATCCTTTTTCAATCTAAATTTTGCTGCAAAACTTCTCAAAAACCTCAAAAACATCATCCTTATTTGTCAGGAAATAATCCCAAGTAAATCTGGAATAATCATCTATTTCTAACAAAACTTTGAGTTCTAGTAGGACCCAATAAATCCATGTGTATAAGCTCAAGTTTGGTTGGTAGATACAACATTCTTGGGTGGAAAGCTGCTTCTAACTAGTTTTCCTTTTAAGCATGCTTCACAACCTTGTTTATTCTCAAAGTTTAAATTTGGTAGACCTCTTACTAATTCATTCTTGGATAATTTTGATAAAATGCTCATGCTAGCATGTCCAAATCTTCTATACCAGATTAATGAGTCCTTGTTTAGAGAAATAAAGTACTTAACTTTTTGAGAAGACATGTCTTAAGGACTTAACTTTTTGAGAAGACATGTCTTCCAATTGAGCACAATATATATTCTGATTTCTAGGACCAACAAACACTATGTTATCGTTATTATTATCAATTATTTCATAATGAGATGCATAAAATGTGACTTTATATCCCTTATCATATAACTGACTTACATTTAGTAGGTTATGTTTCAAATCATTAACATAGAGAACATTATTAAAAGAAGTATAGTCAGAGGCAACAATTTTACCAATTACTGTGACCTTTGCTTTGCTTTTATTTGTAAAGATAACATTACCACCATCTTTGCTTTCAATGTAATTGAAGTGTGTATTTCACCTTTCATGTGTCTTGAATAACCACTATCAACTATCGATTTATTTTCTCTTGTCATTGTTTTGAAACATACTTACAGAATGTATTATCTCAATTTAGGTACCCATACTTTTCTGGGTCCTTTTAGGTTAGTAGTCTGACCATTCAATCTCCAAACATATATTTGAGATAATTTCTTCATTCTTCAAATGTTAAAAAAATGACTAATATGTCCATATTTTTCATAGTAGAAGCATAAAATAGATTAATGAAAGTTACTTTTAGTTTTGCCATGCATCAGTTTCCTGTTGTTTTGACTACAACTATTGCTGTCTTCAAAGAAGTTCTTGTAAAACTTGATATTATTATTTTCATTATATCATATTCCTGTTTTATCAAAGACATCTTTACGACAACCAAGTAATGCATCAAGATTGTTCTTTCCATCAACAAAATTAAGAAGTTCCTTTTCTAAAGATATGATTTCTCCAGCAAAATTCTCTTTTTCAAATTCGAGTTCAATAACCTTTTTTTTCTAATTGTTGTATTTTCTCAGAATCATTCTCAAGCATTTTCTTACTAAATCAGTTTTTCTTCCAAAGATCCGTTTTTAGAAACCTTTTGCTTATAATCATTTTCAAGAGACATATTCTTAAACAACATATTCTTTTTTACTAATTCTAATGATTTAATTTTATTTTTTAAGGATGCATCATTATTCTTAGACTTCTCGACCTCTTTGAAATATTGCACAGTTAATTTCTTATATTGAGCATAAAATTCATGATATGCATCTCATAATTCATCAAATTTAATATTAGAGTTAGAACAATATACCTCATCTTCTCCTGAATCAGCCATAAGACAAACATTGCTTACTTCTTCATACTCTTCTTCATTAAAGTTTTCAAAATCTTCATCAGACCAAGCTGCAGTCATAGCTTACTTTTTGTTTTTTTTTGTTTTCATTCTTGTGCTTTTGAAGAAAAAGGGGACATTCTGGTCTGGTATGTACAGGCTTCTTGTAGTGATAACATATAATTTGAGTATTATAAGTATTATTACTACTACCGCTACCTTTTGATAGGAACCTACTGTTTCTAGTTTTCTTGTTTCCTTCTCTTTTCCTTGTCAACTTCTTTTGTAGAAATGTGCATATTTTCTAACCATAAAATTGAATTCATCGTCTCAATCTATCTGTAATTCAGCTTCGCTTTCATCACCATTTGATAGAGTTGACTCATCAGCAACTTTCATGGTCATTCCTCTTCTATAGGAGGATCTTTCATCTCGTTTAAGCTCTACCTCATGAATCATCAAGTTCCCTCGTTGTCAATCAAGTGAAATAGTGTCTAGATCTTTTGTAGTTTCTAGAGCTGTTACTTTGGTCTCCATTCCTTTGGCAGTGATCTTAGGATTTTTGTTACGAGCTCATCATTCAGAAATATTTTTCCCAAATTCTTTAAGGCTGTGATAATGTTGTTGAATCTTCCAAAGAAATCGTCTATCGTTTCTCCCTGTTTCATACTAATAGTTTCATATTGATGCACTAAAAGACTTATCATATATTTCTTTACCTCATTGGTTCCTTTGAAGGTAACTGGAAGTTTATCCCACATTTCCTTTAATGTAGATTAATAAGATATCTTTTCATATTCTTCTGGAGAGAGTGCATAAATAAGATGATGTCTTGCGTTAGCATTTAGTTGAGTATTTCTTCTATCAACATATGTCCATAATTCTACATCATTAGTAGCAGGAGCTATATCTCCCATTTCGATATCTTGCTAGAATTCAATATCAACTTATCAAAGATAAATTGTCATTCTTTCCTTCTAATATAAGTTGTTGTTTCTATTAAAATAAGGAGGATTTGTGATAGATTGTCCTTTAAGACTTCTCAAGTTGTTTACCATGATCTATCATATGCTTTAAAACACAATAAATGTGAAACCAAAGCTCTACTACCAAATGATAAAGCAAACAAATGTAAGAGGGGGGTTAATTGTGTGTGACTTGAAAATTGTGCTAGTTACTATTAATTCGTATAAACAATAAAGGCCTATTAAAATTTTAAAAAAAAGAAGTCTATCAAAATTTTAAATGAAAAGAGCCTGTCAAACTTTAAAATGAAAGGTGCATGTCAAACTTTAAAGCACAAGGAGCTTCATGTAAACTAAACACAATAGTGACTAAAATGTGGAAATTTAAAAGTCAAGGAAAGAGAAAGAACGACACAACCAATTTATACTAGTTTGACTTATAACGAAGTCTACGCCCAGTCTCCAAGTTTCCAACTTGAGTATTTCACTAATAAATTTCCAAGTAGTAATTTGATGAGCCTCTCCAAGCTCACAAGTACATATTTTTCAAGGTTCTTCAACCTTCCACACTAGTAGTATTTAACTCTACATACTCTCAACAAGTGAAAGTAATATGAGCCTCAAAGAATATTAATCTCTTTCTAGATAGAGTGTTTTCACTTTCTAAAGCTCAGATGGTATAGATATAACTTTTTAAGAGTAAGTATTGATACTACTGATATATTTCTGAAAATTTGATGTGCATAATCAAATGCAGTAGCTCTTTCTTAAATAGAAATTGCTTTCAACTAGTCATTGCTTCGACTTTGATTATGTTAAAGCATCTTTCTCAATATTGTTGATAGAATCTTCAATTATCTGGTTATTTGAATAACCCTTTGATTGTGTCTTTGAATCCACTATCGAATTTGTTGAATAAAAGGATCCTTTGTCTGTAAAAAAGTCTAGGAGCTTATCCATTCCTGATTTGTCGGAGCTGTTTCTTATTATTTGAGTAAGTTTGTTAGATTGATCCCTGTAAAATAGGAAAACGTTTTTCTTTTTTTATTTAAAGAGATAACCAAGATATATAATCATTATCTTTTTAGGAAAAATCCAATAACTTTGAATTTTGAAACGTAAATAAATATTTGTTGATTGTTATCATCAAATTAATAATTTAAAAAACCTTGAGCTAACACTTCATTTATTAGGAATACGATAGAAAGAAAATAAAAAAAGTAAAACAAACATTTTATGGCTATGTTTACCACCGCGAGAGAAGAAAGTGGAATAACTTAATTATGTCATTTATACTATATGATTCCAAGTTTTAAAAAATTGATATTTATAACACTTAAAGAAGAATAAAAATTTTGGTAAAATAGTATATTGGTTTAATTTGTTGTCATCACTAAACATTATTTGGTATTTTAGACATAACATTCAACAAAAATATTGAATTAAGGTAACTCAAAATACTATTAAAATTAAGTAGGGATGGCCATTTTGGTCCGGCTTGCCCAACCCGGCCTATTTTTGACCCGAGTTTGGAGGGCCATATGCTCGTCCAGCCCGCGGCCCGACCATTTTGGACAAAACGGTATTGTTTTGTCCAAAATGGCGCTGTTTTGTATTTTTTTAATTAAAAAATATAGACGAGCCGGGGCCAACCTAGCCCGCCCGTGGTTCGGGATCAATTAAGAGGATTTCTATAACTTTTAAAAAGGCAACTAGAGTTAGATATTAGCTAACGAAGCCTCTACATTTAACTATTGATGATGACATGACTTTCTTGAAATGGTGTCTGACCTAATCTGTCTGCAAGCGTATATAGTTAAATATTGTAATAAGTTACTAAAACTGCAATAAATCTAAGGTATCAATCCCATATGACCTATGTCACACTATTATTAATCCTATTCAGGTGCAAAAGTATGTCCAATTAGACAACTGCCTCCTCTTGATCTGCAATTCAGCCTAATTAAATTCATTAATTATAGTTAATATACTTAGTTATCACAATAGACAATGATACTTTCATTCTCTAGCCTTTTAGTCCTTCATACAATCTTATAAGATTGAATTTATAATGGTCAGTCACAAACTCAATAGATAAGAATAAAGAGAATGAATTCAACTAATAAATAATTAAATTATGTATTGATAATTGAAATATCTATTACAAGTTATGTCGGTTTTAGTCACTAAACATGGTAGAAATGAAACACAAATAATTCAATCTCAACATAAGGGAAATAATAGAAGGAAAAAGTAAGAGAATTGTCACAGTCTCTTCCAATCTTGCTCTCAATCCTCCTTCGATGCTAAGAAAGAATAAAGCTATTAAAATAAAGCAAGATGATTATCAAGCACCTCCCAAACCCCTAGATTAGACTTAATAAGAGTGTTTGTAGTTAGGATTACAAAAATAAAGTCTTAGAATGTTTGAACTTGAGAATGAATACATCTTTAGAAATTGGGCACAAGAATTGGTGCAAGACTAACATCAACACCAAATGCTAGTTTTATTTTGGAACTTTTGTTGCCTCAAATTAGTGTGCAACTGATGCTTGATACCAAGTTGTAACTGGCGTCAATTTTGTTATTTAACTTCTTGTGTAACCGGTGTCAATTTTGTTATTTAACTTCTCCTGTCCGTTGCTTAACTGGTTGCCTATCTCCTCATCCTGTCCAATGCATATTTTGTCTTCTCCATTAACTTCTTTTCTTTTCTGATATATTCAACCTTGAATTGACTTCTAATGTTTTCTTCAAAGTTATTGCCCTTTTATATAGCTTTCAAATGACTTCAATATCTCAATGTTTGGAAACGAACAGAAAGTTAGCACTCAAATTCATGTTTTAGAATATTATACATGCTCGTAAAAGACGAATTCGTCTAGACTTACATCATATTTTATTCTTAATATGTATTATATAAGGCATCCTTAATTCTGAATATTATACTTAAAATTAAGTAATCTTGTGTTTTAAAATTATATCGTGATTAATTTTCTCAATAAATCACTACAACAAACAGCGTTTTTAGTGACGATTTTAATCTTCGCTAAAAAAGAAAAAATCCTCGCAATTATTAATGCGCGATGATTTCATTTTGTCGCCCCAATCGTCGCTGAATCTCGGTAGCAAAATAACATCAGCGACGTTTAACAAAAGTCGTCGCAAAAACATGTTTGCGACAAAAAAAATTCGTCCATTGGTAATAGTTTTGCGTGACATTTCCTTTTGGTAGATAAAAGACTTTTCCCATGAAAACTTATGCGTCGATATTTATTTTTTGTGACGAACTGATTTTGGTAGCAAAAAACTTTTAGCTACCAATTCTTCCTATAGGGAAATGTTTTTAGAGACGTTTCTTAAATATAGGTAAAAAGCTTTTGTAACAAAGTAGCTTTGGTTGCTAATATGGTTTTATGACGATTTTTTTAGCAAAAAAGATTTAGCTATGAAATGTTGATTTTAGCAAAAACTTTTTTCCAACGTTTTTATTACGTAGTGAATTAGTTTTTGTGACGAATTTCATTTGGTAGCTAATAGTACGAAATGTAATTTTTAATTTAATAATTATTATAATTTTTATAAATGAATTTATTTTAATTTATTACAATTTTTAAGACTTTTTTGACTAATTATTTTTGATAGCTTGTATTATTTAGAAAAAATTTTAATTTTGAAATTTATAGTTATTATAATTGTTAAAACGAATATATTTCAATTTATTACAAATTTGAAGACATTTTTAATATTTTGTAAATAATCATAAATTGAAATTGAATAAACATATAAAATGGAATGCATTATATATAAAACAATATTTACATCATTTACAAACTAGGAGTCTAAATCTGAGTCACTAGCACTAACATATGAAGAACCTAGCATTTGTTTAACCAATTTTTTAAGATTGCTAATTTCTTTTAGTCTCCGATTTAACTTATTTTCTGTACATTGTAATTTTGTCTTCAATACCTGGTTCTCCTATTGAAGTGCTGTTAATAATGCTGGTTGTGATAAAGAGGCTCCAATAGGTTTAGGGTCATACTTAAGGCTTTTGATATAACCTGATCATGTGCCAAGGACATTGTTGCAAATGTCATCGATATTGGGCTGATTTCCCTCAGCCAATAATATTTGCAATAACTCCTGCATCTTGTTCTACAATGTAAAGTAGAAAATGAAGTTAACTTAAAAATTATTAGTTAATATTATACATAAAGTAAATTGTAACATAAATTTATTTGTACTTACATAATTACTTTGTGCCTCTTTAGACGTCCAGCCTTGCCCTTCCTTATAGTATGTGTGCTTGTACAGTGTGATCCGATCACACTGTTGTCCTTGGAGTTGTGTTTGACTCTAAAATAATTAAAATAAAATTTAACAAATTAGAATTTATTGTATTAAAAAATAGAATAATAAATTAAACATGTTACACTTTCTTATTCTTGTCGGACAACGACAAATGATCTGGAGCCAGTGTTATGTGGAGTCGTCATTTTTGCTTTGTTGGCCTTAGCTTTCTGACACTTTTCTTAAATTAAGAGAATTAGTCATAAAATGTATAAATACAATTAATGGAAGGAAAATATGAAGAGAAGAAAACAAACCTT